>BACB01002677.1:0-11924 GCA_000338015.2 Ganoderma multipileum BCRC 37180
AAGAACTCGGGCGAATACTCGAGCGCGTGCTCCAGGTTATCCAGGACGGCCTGCTGCTGGATCGCCTCCTCGATTTTCCGCTGTGCGTCGATGCTGAACGGGTCCGCCTCGAGCAGCATGCGCTCGCGATCGGCCTCGACCTGCGCCTCCATGTGTCGCTGGCGCGTTTGTCGGATGAGGTCCGCGAAGCGGGCGGGATTGTGTTGCGCGGCGTCGAGGATCTCTGGGGCCGTCTGTACACATCGCGTTGTATAGAGATTGTGGATAGCACGAAGACGTTGGTCGAGAACAGGGGGGAGAGGAGAGGAAGTACGTACCTGCTGCAGCTGGGACATGAGCTGAGGGTCTCCGAGGATTTGTAGGCGCATCATCTCCGTATCCTGCTCGACGGCCCTACAACACCCAAGCGGCCGCCATAGTACCACACTCTACACAACCGGAGAAAGGGAGAAAGACACACCTGCTTGTGCCCGGGACATGGACTTTTCTCCGGAGCAAGAGTACCGACTTCTCGCCCACCCCGCACTGCGCCATCGTCGCCTTCGGGTTGCTCAGGTCGCGCCCCTCGTACGAGAGGCTCTGTTCGCTGACCGGGATCCCTGACTTCAGCGATCGCATGCGTGAGCGCGTGTCGGGGCAGAAGGGCGGGAATATGATAATGGGGGAGGAGCGTACCTCTGCCTCGAGGAGGGCCATGACGTTCTCGAGCTCCATGTTTGGGTCGATCTCGACGGTGAACGTCCCGCCGAGGTCCGTGACGAACGTGAGTTCCATGCTAGGGCCAGAGACCGACAATCAGGTTGTGGTACGGGTGCGGGTGAGGAGGTCGGGCTAGCTGTGGCGTCGCTGATCGGAGCGAAGTGCAAGTAGCACAATGTTTGCTCGATCCTGGATGCGTTTGGACGTTGACAAAGGGGTTCGTAGTTATAGCAAAGGAGGGGAGACGATGGAGCGTGCTGCACGTCGTACGGGACAAGAAGGGAGGACGCGGCGGATGCGAAGGCTTATATACGGTAAGGTTCCGAGAATGAAGCTTGCGTATTCCGGACCGCCTTATAGACGATGCGTCCCTTTCCCTATCGTGGCCACTTTGTCAATGGACAGAATGCTTGCGTGGCCTTTACAGTGCGCGCGAGGTACATATTGAAGGAAGTGCGCAGTCGCGGGCGATCAAACATCGGAATGTGCGAGAACATACGAGAGGAAAGGTATAAACGCATTCCCGAGGGCGCTTCGTCCGCCACGACGTGCGGGCTACCGCGCTTGTGTTGCGCATAGAGGCGCGTAGCTTACAACACGATGTCAACGCATAGCGTAAATGAGCAGAGTCATGAATCATCCAACAGATAGTATACAAGCAATAATGAAGGTACAATGCGAATAGCAACTTGGCACCTCAGCCACGCGACGACCGTTTACTCGGTAAACGACTCCGCCCATAAGACGACCTACACATCGAACCAATGAAGTCAGCCTTCTCGAGCCTGGAGGTATCATAAGCCCAACATCGTGAGTACTCACATGCGCGACCCTGCACTCCGCACGTTCGACATATTCGACATGTTCGACATCAGCGCGCTCTCCAGCGCTGACTGCGACACGCTCGCATCTAAGGATCTGGTCAACGAGGACGACTCGCGCCATAAGGTACAAAAGGACTAACCACTCAAATCGCTGAAACTCGACGCCTCGCTCCCCGATGGCGTGCCCGCCACGAGCCCGGCATGGATCGCCCTCGCGTGGACGGTCTGCCCCCGCGCGCTGCTCGGCGAGAGCGCAGGCGGCGACGAGGTCTTATCTGGGGTCGCGAGGTGTCGCCCGACGGGCATCGGGGACGTCATCCGTGTGGGTGACTGGGGGTCCGAGTGCGAGTGCGAGTTCGAGTGCGACTGGGACGGTGACTGCGAATGTGACGAGAGCGACTGGGACTGGGACGTCGAGCGCGGCGCCGTCTGGTGCACGCTCGAATGGCCTTGGCTATAGTACCGGTGATGACTGTGGACGCTGTGGGTACTCGCGCTCGCGGTCGGGTACTGGTACGTATACGCGTATTGCTGGGACTGGGCTTGAGGCGAGGGGATCGACGGTATGGACCCCTGCGGCGAGTCGACGCTCGCACTCGACAAACTCTGATTGCGCTCGTCCCTCCCAGCGCCCGACGACGATAGCGACGCGCTCGTCCCAGAGAGCGGCACCCTCCCTCTCTGCTTCCCGCCCGCATGCCCGTTCGCTCGCGCAGCAGCGGGAGGGTCCGCGACGAGCCCGAGCGCGTCCTTGGTCATCAACCTCTCCAGGTCCCTCAATTTGCGCGCAAGGGCCTCCTGCTTCTCCGCCTCCTCCTCCTTCCTTGCCTCTTCGTCGCTGTCGTCCTCCTCACTCGAATCCGCGGCTCCGTCCTCCCCATCCGAAGACGACCCAGCGCGCGACGACGCGGGCGAGAGTGGGCGGAGGGCCGGGGACCGCGTCCGCTTCGGGCCCTGGAGGGTGATCGTGGACGACGACGAGACCTTCTTCGTCGTTCGCGGGAACTGCGATGTGCCTGGGTGCGCACTGAGGGGGCTCTGGGCGTGCTCGGCACCCGCCCCGTTGGGCATCCGCGATTGCGCGGCTGCACGCCCGTGCGCGTGCCCCAGCGAGCTCAGTCGCGCACGGACGCCGATGTGTGGTCGGAGAGTGCTCGTGCCCGACGTGGAGGCCGTCCCGTCCTTGCCGGTCGGAGAACAGGACGAGCCGGTAGGTGCATTCGCGTTTCCGGACTCGTGGGGTGTGTGCGGCGGGCGGGCGGGATCCGCGTTCGTTGTGGTCACGACGCGGGGGAAGTACTCGCCTGGAATGGGCCCGTTGGCGCGGATGGGGGAGGGGGCGGAAGGGAAGGCGGAGACCGCGGTGCGGAGGCCGAGTGCCAGGTTTGCTGGGCCGTTCAGACCTTGGAGGCCGCGCAGGTCCTCCTCGTACCGTACTTGGGCGCGGTAAAGGAGGTAGGGTAGCGGGACTTGGAGGTGCTGTGCGAGGCCCTTCCCTGGATCGTCATGCTCGGACGTCAGAAACTGTAGTCGGGGTGCGATATGGACGTGGAGAACGTGCAGAGATATTGGTTACGTACAATCGGTGCCCGCACCCTCTATCGCCCGACTCTTCGCAATGACCTCCCAGAGTATATGCTCCTTGTCAGCATTCCATTCTATCTAGACTTGCGAGACAAAGGGTAGGTCATTAATTAACAATCAGTAAGTTGACAGGTTCATCGAAGAAGGAATTAGAAATGTGTGAACGCACCCGAGGTGGATCCGCCGGTGCATCTTCAGGGCGGTTGTAGGGTAGTCTTACGATGACTCTGACAGCAGGCGGAGAGGGCATGAAGAATAAGCACCGTCAAGTTCAGCACAGAATCAGCGACGGCGACCGAGCCCCAAATGGCATACGCAGGGTGGTGGCAGGTGGTGGCGAAAGAAGGACTCGAGATTGGCGTTGAGGATACGAAGCACGTGATAGCGTCGCACCCGAAACGGTGCTGCGCGACCACCCATCTCCTGGTCGACTACGTCCAGGACCAGCCAGGACATCCCGCGAAGTCAGCTCGTGAGTCTGATTGTAGCTAAATGAATGAGTTTGTTCCCTTTAGGCTCGCCGACTTCTACCGTTCACACACGTCTCTCATCATCAGCGGGACGCGAAGGCGAGGTCAGCATCCCTAGACAAACTTGCCTGTTGCGGGGTCTCGGACGTCTCGGAGTACGCGGAGAACCTTTATGGGGAGGTAGCGGAGGCATTGTGGTCGAGCTGTCAGAGGATAGGTTGGATGGTACGTGGCCCACCAATTTTCTCTTTAACTGTGAGCCTCACCGTATGGTGTACTTTTCAAGGAATTGCGAAATCAGGATGGCTGCTAATGTCTCAGGTACAGCGTCATACCATATGGCTATTCTTGGGATTACAACCTTCATTCTAGGCAATAACGAGGAGGAGGAGATGGCTGCATAGGAGTCCTTCATTCTGCTTGAGCTAGAGGTACGTGTCCCGTCGAGGTACTGCAAAGCGCACGAAGCAGTTCACAGGGCTCCTTGGCCTCTCCTCGTCACTCGGCGGTGACGCAGTCAACGTCGCCGCCTTCCGCGTTTTCCAAATGGCTGGTGCACGGACCCTGCCTAGCCTCGAGGCAAAAAATCACCTGTCGGAAATGCTGACATGCGCGATCGACACTACAACAGGTCATTGCCCTTGCTCCGGAAGATTACGCCTCTGTCGTGGGGTTGTTACGGAGACGGAGTACTCGCGTCAGCAAGGGAGCGCGACGCGGACCGAGGACTATCCACGCACGAGATATATTCCCGCAATGGCCCGAACATAGAAGACACGTCTTCGAGGGCCCCCAGCGCGACGGAACGGAGCGGTGGCCAGCCGGCGGCGTCATCGCCGCCGCTTTACTATTCGGAATATTACCAACCTTGTCTACTAGGTTGCGTCACCATCGTATCGACTGTGAATACGTCTCGTATTGCCGGACTTATTTGTATGTATGCTCTCTGTCTTGCCTGTATGCTTGCTCAATATTGATCGTTGTAACGGCACCAAGGCGACGTTTGGCTACGTTGGCGGCGCCAGGCGGACCACGATTGCTCCGACTTCGAGCCGGGACCCGCCTAATCCGCTGTTAAGACGCTTCTCCAAACCTTCGAAGCCAGCATATGAATGTCGCGCTTCTTCTAATATGGCAGGTGTCGATGGCTATGATGGTACGTCATCCAGCTCACGCACCGCACGCCCCTACCGCCCAGCCCTTCTTGAGCCCCACCGAGAGAAAGCTAATTCTTTCCCAGGAGTTGTATAGGATAATCACGGATGGTGTGCCATGCCTGGTCGTAGACAGACTTGTGAGATTCTTGATCACGGTGCCGCTCCTGCCATCCACAAGCTGTGCGTACGCCGAGGACGAGTATTATTAACGGTCCTTATCCATCACGTTGCCAGAATAAACCTGTGTCGACTGATAGCAACGCGGTGACAACTGGAAGCACAGCACTTCGTGGTCCTTGCTCTTTTTCCCCTGTGCTGTCTTGTGCCCTTTCTCGTTTCGCTCCGTCGTGCTCCCTCGGAGTCATCCGCCATGTCCCCGTCGCCTTCGCTCCCCTGGGAAGTTATTGAGAGGGTTATCGACCACTCGGCCAAAGACATTGTCACGTTATACAACTTCACCCTCACCTGTCGCAATCTTCGTCCCCGCAGCACCATTCTCCTCCTCGGCCGTGTCGAGCCCAAGAACCGGAACCAAATATTTTCCCTTTGCGCCTTCCTCAACACCAAGCCCCATCTTCAGCCGTATATCCGGTCGGTCTCTATATCCGCCCACGAGTTCTCTCCATATCCTTTACTTCGCATACTTCCCAACCTCTCGGAGATCGAATTCACCGGTATTGGTGTCTGGGGCTTTCAACAACGTTATGTCACTTTCCATGCATCGGTCGTGAAGTGTTGTCGTCCATTGGGGCAGCACATTCGGACCCTATCCCTTCAGAACTTACGCTTCTCTTTACTTTCCACATTCTTGGACACTCTACTCTTGTTTCCGAGGATCGAGTCGCTCTCCTGCAGGAGCCTTCGTGTCAAGCACGACAGTATATATCATGAGCTCATCGCGCACCGGCTATCGGGGCGACTCCGTTTGAGAATGCTGAGTGTGAGTGTCATATATCTCATTGCCGTCACGCAATTCTTTGCATCCTTATCATTTCGCACCACCAGGTTAGCGGTACCAACGACTGGGTAGTGCTTGCCCTGCTGAGAGAGGCAGCAAAGCACAGGGTTGCAGCCCTCACCTATGACGGCACTGGTTTCGGAGGCCTTAAAAGCAGTTCGTATCATACGCTTATTACCATTGTATAATTGTGAGCTGATTACACTGACCCTATGAATATAGCACAAATAGATTTGCTCGCCTCACCATCGGATTGGGTACGCTTAACCTCATTCACCTGGAAGTCGACAGTCGACACATCCTGGACAATCAAAATCCGGCAAGCCATCGACGTCGTAGAAAACTTCCATCCCCCAAACCTACGGGAGGTCACTGTCGTCTTCACCATTAACTCGTTTCAGGTGTTGCTCTTCGAGGACCTACCCTCTTCTCCCGAACTATGTGCCGAGTTGGAGAAGATCCTCATGACATTCCCTCAGCCAACTCTTTCATTTCCCTCCGAGCATCCTATGGGCAGCCACCGGCGCAGTTCGTGGATGCACATGCTCAAAAGGTTCTTTCCAACGTTGGCGGAGCGTGGTGCGCTGACGATTAATGCTGACTATTGTAAGTCGTGCCATTATTCTCCGCTGGTGGAATTGTCTTAGAGTCAATAAACTATTCAGCAGGATTTGCCGGGCATCATCAGCAAAAGGGAGTATCGTACTATCATAAACTATCATATATGACATACTTAGTAGTGCATGATCAGTCTTGTATTTGGTGGCAGAAGACCTACTTGAGCTGGTAGCACACGATCAGAGTCCGTCTGAGCTGACCGGAGCGCCCGCGACGACTGATCATATATGATCTTACGCCCCGCCGAGTCTGATCAAGATAGACCACTGTAGACGAATCCTGGTCGGTATCTACCACACAACGTAGGCCTGCGATAGTCCTCACATGTCACGCCGAAAATAGGTTGAATTAATATATTATTGCAGAGCTATGGGTACTATGTACATGCCCTATCAAGTATGGAGAAACGCGTGACAAGCGCGAGCGAAGACCCGAGGGGCAAGGCGGCAATAGGTGTGAGGAGGACATACGTACAGGAGGGGTTCGTGTAAGGACGCGAGAAGGCCGGCGGCATGAACCAACGACGCCAGGAGGCACGGCTGCGACGCAACACACGGGCTAGACACGTGGCCGAAGTCTTGCTGAGCTCGAAACCGACGGATAGGGATAGCAAGGGCACGCAGGTCCAGGTAGATGGCCTTCAAGTAAGCCCTGCCCGAGCGACAACCCGTAGAACCAAGCCGACAGAGATACCGACAGAGAACGGCAGGCGAGTGGCGCAGCATCCGAAGAATGGCCTCCTAGATGCACGCAGCACAGGCGGTTAAGACCTAGACCCAGACTCCAGGCATGCTCAGCAGGTCGGACACAGCAGCACGGCTAGACAGGAGGCATCTTGACGACATGGCGAGCACCAGAGAGGGGATAGTCGTAGAGAAGGAGAACAACTTGCCGAAGCAGCACCTGAGACCCGAAAGACGGCTGGGGACTTTGCTGTTGAGGCGTGCAGAGTTCGGGTGTCGTGGGTCCTGAGCGATGCGAACTTGGTCGTTGAGGAAGAGTGGCAAGGGGAAATGGGGAGCGACGGTGGTAAAGGAGAGAATTTGTACGCTGCCGAGCATCCCGGAACAAGCCGGCACCACCTGTCCAGGGACTGTCCAGGGTCAATCATCACTTGGCGCATGTGCGACTAGAGGATGCACGCGTACGGTTCAGTACGGTTCAGTTCGAATCTTCCCCACCTTGAACGTACTCAAGCTTACTCCTTCGTCTTTCCAGACTCGAGAACATTAAACCCGCTCGTTATATGGTACTATTTACCCTCTCCGGCGACGCAAACGCCAGATTCAGAGTCGAAAAGGTATGAGGATAAATGGTCTTATATGATCATTCGCCCCGCATTAACTGATCTGCGACTGTCATAGGTCGTCATACGGGATCTTCTCGACTGCCTCTGATCATATCCGATCATAACCAGTCGGTGAGACGGGTGGCTGTCACCTTCGTCTGCAGCGGTCGCTTACGACAGCAAACTGCACATTTTGCTGATGATGACGGCATGATATCGACTCCTATCGTCACATCCGCCGACGGTCGGTGGGCTGCAACGGGGTCTAGTGAAGACAGGGCCATTATTGTCTGGGATTTACGGGGCGGATACATCTCACAGGAATGGTTCACTGAAGACACCGAGTTGGATTCCCTTGCGTTTTCCCCTGATGGTCGATATATCGTGTCGACTGGCAAGAGGATGGTTGCTGCTAGTACAACGGGCGAGTGCCAGCAGTGGGCTCAGATCTGGGACCTTCATCAGGGTGGATGTAGAGTCAGCTCACTTGAGGGAGAAGGCGACAATCACCGAGGTCACCCCCTCCTTTGGACTACCCGCAACTGTGCATGGTCCCCGGATGGCGCCTGCATAGCGGCCGGATTCCCCGAGCATGGTGCTGTACATATCTGGGAGACGACCTCGTTCCAGCATCTACATGCCTTGGAGGGTTCGGAGTTGCTGGCGTTCTCTACGGATGGACGTTGGGTCGTGACTGCGATCCTAGAGGAGCATTCACACTTGGGCCCGACCCGATGCCCCACCGCCCGGATCTGGAGCGCGGAGTCGGGTAAATTGCATCGATCACTCCGGGGCCACATCAATTCGGTTCGCGCTGCTGCATTCGACCCGGGGAGCATACGCGTCGCGACGGGGTCTGACGATTCTACAATCCGAATTTGGGATGTGGAAAGCGGAGAGCAGCTCTTCATTCTGGAGGAACAGGCAAGGAGGTGGGTAGGCACTGTGGCCTTCTCTGGGGATGGCAGAATGGTGCTGTCACATTCATGCATCTGGTGGGATCGGGATGATGGTTTTGGTGGAGTAGTAAAAGTCTGGGACGCATCCAACGGAGTTTTACTCGCATCCTTGCCTGGTGCGCGTGCCCACGTAGACCACAGCACTCCTCACACTGCATGCCTTTCGCCGTGTGGAGGTTACGTCGCCTCGGCTGCTGCTGATGACGCAGTACTCTTGTAGAGGACTAGTGACTGGTCATGCATTGCGAAGGTCCCGTGCGGCGGAGCGCGAGTGACCCGCGTCGCAATCTCGCCTGACGGGAGGGTGCTCTGTTGCGGAACTGAAGCCGGGACGGTATTCTTTCATCGCATGCACGATCTCATTTCCGCTAATGCGGACTGAGTAGGATAGAGTCGTGGTCATGTTTGTTCGCAGTGCTTCAGGTTTCCTTATGATACTTTTGTTTTCAGCTTTTGGACGGTTCGTACTTATGATGTCACCCTGATACGGAATCTCGATATGTACGACTGATGGACAACTTCTCAAATGTACGATACAGTGTGTGAGACTAACACATGGGAGGGCGAACGTGTAACAGATCTGCTGTCTCGACGCGCCAATAGTGAGACTTGGATGTTAGACCGTGGCTGGTGGCCCCTCGCGGGATGAGGTACTCCTCGAAGCACCGGGGAGAGCGGCGTCCCTGTCTCGCGCCCACTAGATTTTTATATTATGATTCGTCCACGGTTTCTATGCGTACTTGATGGATGGGTGACCATGTCACCCTGCCCGGTGGACGTCGACGATGAAGGGGATGTCGATAGAGGGGGAACAACACCGTGTGCGCGCTGGGGATGAGAACCTATTGCGAATGCACGCGTAAACGGAGTTGACTGGGCGGGCTGTCTGATGGTACTTACCTCCACATCCCAACTCGTATCCACTCCCCGTAGTCCTCATCCTCCATGAACCGCAGTGCGGGTCGACATCCAGCGCGTCATCCATTCGTTCCATCCCGCCCGAAATCTCCGTAATTCGAAATTAAATATATTACAAAGCGGCGCATTCAATGTCGTAAAATCCACAGGCACTTACGGCCGACTCCGTCACTAGTATCAGAGCATTCGAAGTAGCATGCCAGAATGCTAGAAGATAGCATCGCGGTAAGAACAGTCTACACGAGACGTTGAGATGCCGACGCACCTGGCAATCCAGAAAACAAAACATTATGTGTTTCTCAACCCTGGGGCCTTTTCCCACAACGGGGAGGATCAGTGGTGTCTCGTGGCCCGTCCTCCTCGGAGACAACTTCGCCATCGCGATAGACCGCATCGAAGTATGTTCTAGCGTGTCGTTAAGTCAACGCTGCCAAGGCCGTGAAGAACAAAAAGGAATGCTTACGGCGGCAAGTTCGGAGGCTCCACATCCGGCGGTACGTCAATCCTCCCGCCGGAAGACGTATCGGTCGACGTCGTCGTCGCCTGCCGCTGGCGGGCAGCCCTACCACTCTTAATCGGCATGGCCTGGTCGATGCCCGAGTCGAGAGTGACCGGCATCGAGACGTGAATCGAGTTTCCCATGCCTGGGAACGGCACCTCCACCGATATCGTATACTGCCCCAGAATGAGCCGACCCGCATACACTGGTAAGTATATCACGACGCGACCAACAAACAAATCACTCACCGCACAGTCGACAAAGTCGCACGAGAACGTCGGTGGGAAGCGGTTCAGCCTGACCGTCGGCTGGAGCGTCCACTGCTGGACCCACCGCCCCATCACCTCCTTATCCCCCGCCCTCACCTCGTCCTCCCACTGCTTGTAGTACGACGACGGGCGGAGGTCGTGCTGCCTGATGTACGCGAGCACGAGCTCGTTCGTGCAGCGCTTCGTGTCGCCCCGCGCGCGAATCGTGAACTCCTGCCGCATGCGGAGGTCGATCGCGTCGTTGGCCTCGAACTCGACCGCGGGGAAGATGGGCTTGCCCTCTGGGTGCCGCTCCGCTTTGGCGCGCGCGAGCCGCGCGGTCGTGCTCTTGACCTTGAGCAGGATCGGGATGTCGAGGCAGTGGGGCAGGATGCCGTGCGTGTTTGGGACGAGCAGCTGCGGTGCAAATGGGGTACTGTTAGACTGGGAGACATTCGCTGTTGAGGCGTCTTACCTCGACCCTCGCTGTAGAGTACTCGCCCCATATCCCTCGTCGCATCTGCTTCTCCTTGTGCACCGACTTCCACGTCGGCCCGCCCTGCACTTCGCCTAGAGATCTGATGGACGCGCTGAGGGCGGGATCGCCCCTTGAGACGACCGCGAGCGACTTACGGATCCGCTTGTCGTTCGCGAAGAACGTCCTCGGACGGAGAGCGGTCGCCTCCACATAGTACGCGACCGTGACGTGGTCGCGCCATTCGTACCAGGATACGGACGGGAGGATCTTCGGGTCCGAGGGCAGATGGAAGCGGAACGGTAATCGGAGGACGTGGGAGTCCGGCGGGGGGTACGCAGAGCCTCGCTTCCAGAGGGATTTCTTGAGGCGTATGAGTTCGCGACTCTCGGTAGAGGGCTGACGTTGGGCATAAGGTAATATGGAGCTGGGGGCGACACAAAACGCGGTCAGAACGCGGTTCGCGAGAAAGACGAGACGACGAGGACGTACACCTTGATCTTCCCCCGAAGCTCCACGACGACTTCGTCGATCTGCTCATCCTGTACTCGCGGGAATTCCAGCAACACCTCGCCCTCGACGTCGCTGCCCGCGCAATAGGTGGTCGGCGGGACTACTAGTGAGAATGGGCCTGTTTGGCGAGGAGGGAAGGATGAACAAGCTGGGTCAGACGACATTTTACGTACGCGTATGCCCTAGCCACGACAAGGCATCGTATATATGTACATGGTCGGGGCAGGAGGCGGTGCGATAGAGGCACGCTCCGGATCAAACGGACTATCAGTCTCGTCACTGAAGGCACAGAACATGGGAGCACTGCGTGGCGGTGCAAGTAAATGGCAAGTGAATGACCCCAGGAGCCCGCGCACATGTTCGAGATAGCGCAGCGGTATAACAGCGCCTCTGGCTGCAATAAGTACGCAACGGCCGCCGCCCCATCTCCCGCAGATGTAGGAAACGGCACGATCATGGATGGTGCGGAAAAGAACACACCCAGCCCCGTGCCAAGAGCGTCGAAATCACGGCATTCGACTGACTGCGCTTTGTCCGCGGTGATCTTAGACTTCTATATGTCCGTTGCCAACGATCGTCAAATTCAACCTTTGAGATATCGCGGTATCTTGACGCACTCACCACACCACGATAGACCGGACGCGACACTCATCGCACGGGTGAACGTTGTATACCAAGTCACGGTTCCAGCCGTCCTCCGTCGTACTCGCTTTG
>BACB01002678.1:0-14150 GCA_000338015.2 Ganoderma multipileum BCRC 37180
ACGGAACGAAGGCGGAGGTACCATGTGAGCGCGAACCGTCGAACAACACCATTACGGAAAGGGTACGCACGTTGACCGCCACGGTGGGCGCACTGAACGTCGGCGGCACGTTCAGCGTGAACTTGGACGAGAAGCTCGCGCGCTGCAGCCACCGCCCCATCTCCCCTCCCCTCCCGAATCCTCTACCTCCCGCATCCTCCGCCTCGGGATGCCACTCCTTCTCCGCCAGCTCGACGTCCGCAACGACGTCCTGCGCGACCGTCCCGGCCCCGAAGAAGCACGCGACAGCCTCGTCCGTCGTCCAATGGAAGCCTTGGGGAGAAAGCACAAGGTTGCGGTACAACCGGAAGTGGATCTCGCTGTGCTTTTGGGGTGGGGTCGGAAAGATGGGCTTGTCGGATGGGTGCGAGAGTGCCTTCGCGCGGGTCATAGGGGTGGTCATCGTCGTGATCGTGATCAAGAACGGGAGCGGGGTGAACAGCGGGAGGACGGGGACGTCCGGAATCGACACCTAAGACCGCCCAGTCCCGTCACGAAAGGGCGCGTTGGGAGTAAAGGGAGAGGGAGACGCACCATGACGCGCACCGTCGCATGCTCACCCCAGATACCCTTCCGGATCCTCTCCTCAGCCCAGACGTTCCTCCACCGCGTGTACGACCCCGGCCCGACCCCTGCCCCGAGCCCCATCCTCACCCCTACCCCAACGTCGTCCTTCGGAAGGGCCATGATCGGCTTGTGGATCTTCCTATTCGTTTTGAACCTTCCATGCCGGACGCCGGTCGTGTCGATCGCGTAGAGCACGGAGCTGCTGATTTTCCACGCGCGGAAGTGGAAGGATGGAGGGAGGCCGTCGGGGAGCGGGAAGCGGAAGGGGAGGCGGAGGACGTCCGTGCCGGGCGGGGGGTAGGCGGACCCCCGAGTCCAGACGGAGAATAATTTGGAGAGGATCTGATGCTTTTCTTCGTAGAGATGCTTGTTCCGTCGGACCCGTCTGTTGGCGAACAGGGTTAGGGTGTCCTCTCCTACGCAGACGATAAATACGGTCTATGGATATGGAAGGACGAGGAGATGTGGGTACATAATAGGATAGGAGGAGGGAAGAGAGAACGAAAGGCGTCAGAGACGAGAGGACGAGGAGGAGGACGTACGTATGGATATCCCCCCTGAGGTTGACACAAACTTCGTCGAAGTTCTCCTCTTGCAGCTGGCGGAAGTTGAGTAGAACCTCGCCCTCGACGTAGCTGCCGCCGCAGTGGATGGTGGGCGGGACGACGACAGTTAACGCAGACGACGCAGAGGATGCGGGCATGTTGATAAGCACTAGGCAAGATGCTGTATCGCTGGGCTATATATGCGTCATTTGCGATTGAGGCCAGGTTGTGATCAAGAAATGAATGTGAGAGTGTCGAGGAGGATCGGCATTGAGATGGATCAAGGCTGCGAGACTGGACCTAAGTCCGTTCAGTCACTAGTAGCGTTGTTCGAGGGCAGGGCTTAATTCGACGAACTACGGAGCATACAGTCGGTTCAAGAGAAGCACCTAGTCGCACAGACCACTGACAGTGAGATTCGCTGAGACGACGACGGCGACGACGACGACACGGGGTAGCAAGTAGCACCAGATGTTGTTAGAGAAAGCAGACGCGCAAATTATTGGAGCGTTACATTTAACGCTGACCAAGTCCCTTGGCGGAGTTTGAAACGCGTGACGTCACGCGTCATGGAACGCCATGCTCATAGTCATAGACTCATACTGCAACAGAATGCACACTGCAGCACTGGCCTGCTTACTTATCTTGTTTCTTTCAAGATCGCTTCTTCAAGATGTGTCTGTTGGAGTTCGAGGCAATGTGGAGGCAAGCTTCGCGTGACCCGCGACGGCGTGGTCAGGTCGGGCACGGGAGGAGGTTGCATACTAGGCGCGCCACGGATGATGGGGGCGCAGGGGGCGCGACGGCGGGATCCCGTCGCGCCGTAAGTACTAGTAGTTCAGTATCTTGTGACTCGGACATTCCTGATGCCGCACTCTGATTTATTCCTTACGGTACGCTCGTTTATTCGTACTTAAGCTCTCGGACTCGCGCCCGGCGCTCACTGGCACCTCAGTCCCGCACACGCGTACTGAGGTGAGCATCCCACATACTTAACTTATTGAGGACTCCCGCTAATGCTGTATCTTAGTGCTCGATCTATAGTGTCCTCCTCAACAGACTCAGAGACTTCCGCCTCATTTCCAAGCGGTTTGATGTACAGTTTGTCTCCTTCAGGTCATACGGATCACCGAGGGATCTAAATTCACTACGTTGGCAGCCGAGGACTCGGCGGCTTGGAGGCTAACTCGGAGCTGCGCTTCAAGCTCACAGTGCGTGCGTATTACGTGTATAATCCAATGGAGTTCGAGAAGAGCACGAGGAGCAGAGGAAAATTGATACCCCAAGCCAAGCTCTAACATATCGTCTAACTTGAATCATACAGTATACGTACAGGGCGGACTGACAGCGCAGGGATAGCGTAGAATATACCACAGTCGACAACTTCGAACACAACACTGCCTCAAATTCTGAAATCGTTCAATCTGACCTTCATAACCTCCAACCTCTTCTTCTTGGTCTGCAGCAGCTTCCTCGTCCACGACACGCCCGAGTCCTCCTCGAGGAGCTTCTCGAGGCGCTGCGACGCGTCCTTCCCCCCAAGGTCAAGCTTTCCCAGCAGGTACGTCTGCAGACCGTACGCAAAGCCCTGGACGAAGTCGTGGTGGATCGTCTGCGGGACGTTGTCGATCACGCGCTGTACGCGGCGACCCGGATCCGGACTCGGAATCAGTACGGACGGCCAACGCCTTGAATGAAGAAGCGGTGGGACGACTTGCCTTGTACGCGACCTGGAAGTAACTCCGCACGTCCGCCATGACGATGAGCTCGTCGATGAATTCGTCTGTGGGCAGGAGTTTAGGCAGGTCCGTTGCACTGATGTCCGAATACGCGGGAAGCGCTCTGATCGCCGCGATTGCCTCAGCGACTAAGTTTAAGTAGGAGACACAATCAACGAAACCGATATCCCGAAAGCAATCGCGAGATAGACGGGGACACGAGACGTACTTGCGCGCGACGGCGTTCCGACTGATGGGTGGCTAACTCGTGGGTATGTGTGTTTCGAGTCCTCGATCCTGTATCGCGAGTCGCGGAGCGCGCGCACTTCTTTGTAGTGCCCCAGCCAGACCTCGCGCGTCGCCTCGAGGTAGTGCCCGTTCTGGGTGAAGTACGGGAGCTCCTCGCGCGCCAGCACCTGTCGCACGGCGACTTGCGAGCGAGCGAGCGAGTCCTTGATGTTCTCCTGCAGTTGTGTCCTGCGTGGTAATGGAAAGGACCCTGGCCGTGAATTCGGATGTCCGTACAGTGGGAACGAAAAAGCCGCGTACATGACAAAGCGCTTGAGCGGCGGGAACTGGTCGAAGTGCTCGGGGACCAGCGTGTCGTACACGTACTTCTCGACGAGGCTCTGGATGCCCGCGAAGCACGTCTTCGAGGGCTCGCTCCAGCGCCGCACGAACTCCCGGATCAGCCGCGTCTTCGCCAGGTATGGTATGTTGTGCGGGAGCTCCCAGCCCGTCGACCTGTATGCGCGACCACGACTCTTTCAGTCGGGTGTGCTCACAACGATATGGTACTAGTACTCACTCTTTAATCACACGCCTTACGTCCAGCAGGCCCATCACGACGTCCTGCTGGTCTCCGGCTTCGGATCCATCGTCGCGCACGGATGACGACGGACTGCACTCGGAGACCGCCCCACCCAGGACCGAGCCCGAAAACTCGTCCTCGCGCTGCTGCGAGAGCGGCTCCGGCGGCCTGAAGTACTCCGACGGGTCTTCGAACGGCCGGAAGTCGGGCGCGGTCGCGCGGATAGAAAACTTCAAAGCGCGGTAGTGCTCGAGGCTGCGGTGCACGAACGACTTGTCGTCGCTCGCGGTGCCGTCCACGGTCGCCCGGACCGCCTCGCAGAACTTGAACACGAGCTGGACGAGCTCCGCCGCGCTGTCCATGTCCGACCCGAGCCGCGCGGGGAGCCGGGCGAGGTCGGCGAGGCACGCGGCGAGGAGCTGGTCGACGGCGGTCTTGAGCCGGGGGATTCTGGCGGGCGACGTCAGCACCGTGACCAGACGGAGGGAGGCAGGATGGGAGGTAGAACTCACGCCTCGATGAGCATGCGCATGAGCAGGGGGCTAATGTCGCGGAGAAGCGCTTCGACTCCCAGCCGGGTCGGGCCCGGGAGCGCCTTGATGACCTTCCAGGGCGCGACCGTGTCGAAAACGCGCTCGGCCTGCTCCCGGGCCTGAGCGGGGGTGACCTTCCGCGCGCGATCTTCGTCCGTGGGCAGGCGGACGGCGTAGTAGCCGAGACGGAGCCGGTGCTCGCGAGCGCGCCCTTCGAAGATGTCCCTCCATGACTTCTGCCTGCCGGTCTCGCCAGCTCCGATCTTGTCTGCCTTCGTCACCACCGCTAGGAAGCTCAGCGCTAGTGAGCGTTGTGTTTGGGTACTTAGAAGAAGCGGATGGATCCGTACCGATGGTCCGCTCTCCGAGCGGGTCTGCGTCCTTCGCGAGCTTCATGGCCTTTTGGTTCTCTAGGTCGTCTGGGGGCGTTGTCAGCGGGGGCTTTCGTTATCACCACGGAAGAGGGAGGGAACGTACCTTCCGCTGGGACTGTGACGAGGATGATTGTAGATGGAAACGAGACGTAGTGCTTGACCATGTTCTCGACCTGGTTCACGACGTCATCGTCTGCGTTCGGGATGAGACCTACGGGGTATATGGTGATCCAACTCAGACTTTAGCACTGAACGGCCCTTCCAAGGGATGCGCGCACACGTACCGGGCAAGTCAACGAACACGAGGTCCGTGCCGTCCGGGTCGAGGATCTTCACCTCGACCACGGTGTTGCTGAACCGCTTCACCTCCGCGTCGATGGTGTGGTCGGTAACCTGCTTAATCTGCTCGCGCGACATCGTCTTGAAAATTTCCCTGTCCATATGCGGACAGAGGACGGCACCCTGCGCGCGCCGGATCCAGAGCTCGACGACGTCCTTGGAGGTCAGGACGGGGCTGAATGCGGTGTTGATGCCGTCCCCGCGCAGAGAGATCGAGCAGGACCATGCCTCCGAAGATGTTAGCATGGTGCATTCCATTGGGCACCTAGATGGGGCGTTCGTAAGCCGAGATGCTTTGGAGGGGGACTGCTTGTGCGCGTACCGAGTACACGTCCCCGCGTCGCGGGGGACGTTGATCTATGGAATAGACGTGCATAAATCAACAGATAATAGATATGAAAATAAGTGTGCGTACCCCGGCAACAGCCTCCACGAGCGAACTTTTTCCGGCTGCTCCCAAGCAAAGAGCACTCAATAAGATGTTATATATGCAACCTATGGGGCACGCACCGGACTGCTTGCCAATCACGGCGATTTGAGGGATATCGAGGTCCTTATCATGGCTGTAAGTGCGTCAGCACCTCATCGGCTCGAATGAAGGGCTTGAAGCACATACCCCAAGGCGCGAAGGTCGCGCACGAGCTCCAACAACTCACGACGTGCGCGTGCGTACTGGCTTTTCAAGATGTTGTCTGGCTCGCTTCCCCCGGCGTTGCCTGGCATCTTGCCTTTCGCTTCCTCCGAGCTGTCGGAGCCGAGGTCTGAGGGGGGCGATGGGGTAGATGTAGACGAAGAGCCGTTCTGGTTGTCGTTGTTGTTGCCGGAGCCGGATCCCTGCGCCGATTCTCACGTGAGTGCAAAGCGAAACACACAGATATCATCTCCACTCACGCCTGAGTTCCTCGCGTGTCGCCTGGTGTATGAGAAGGCGTGTCAGGAAGTAAAGAATAACGGGAGAATAGACAACAAGGGCAAACCTAAGAAAGCTGAAGCTGCCTGTGGACATACGAAAGGGGAGGGGATGGGGTGGGGGAAATGATGTCGTCCGCCCATGGAATCGTGCTTTATGCGTACAGTTTGCGCTAGGGATCAACGGTATCAGTGCTTTGCGGGGAAACCTGCGCTCCACTCGAGCGAATGCTGCGGTAAACTGCAGCTAGACCGTGAGCATGTTCCCGTCGGCGATAGGAAGGGTAGTACTCACAATAAAGTCTTTAGGATTCTGCGAGTGGCACCAAATACGACTTCCTAATATACCGGTGTGGTATAATGCACGCCAGCGGTTGCGCCACAGAAGGCGTCGCTGCGGTAGCTCAGGCCGAGAAAGGAAAACCGCGCATATCCATCTCAGCATTCCAACAGGCTTCCGCATGGATTATACATGCACCCAGCAGCAATGGAGACAAACAGGAACTCGCATGCGCTCTACCGCGCCAAACCTTATCCTTCGCGCGTTGGTCACGGCAAGTTCGTCGCCCCGTCGAACAGAACGTTCAGCCATGCGGCGAGACGGAACCCCTGCTTCGCGAGCTGCAAATCGATCTACGCGCCACCATACGGTCAGCAGGTCCCCCGGGGACGAGAGGCGTGCACATCAAACGCACAACAGGAATCGCATCGTTGAAATATGTCCCGCTGCACAGGTCCTCTCCCGTCGTAAAGTTGAACACCACCGTCTGACGTCGTCCAATCGAAGAGGCAGGCGCATGTAATCAACGTCGAACATGCGATACGATAAGATCCTGCGTTCAAAACGGGCGGCAGGGGCACTCACGCAGTCAAAGGCGTTGCTTTCCCGAGCCCAGACGATCGGGCACTCAAGCGGGGTGATCGTCGCATCCTCCGCGCGCCGCGCGAACGCCTTCAGCTCCCTTTCGAGCCGCGCTCCAGGCTCGGCCTCTGCACGCGTCGAGAGCGGCTCCGTTGTCGACGAGCACGCGAGCCACGACGCAGCGACGGATTCGAACGAACCGGACTGCGAGCAGACATGAGCACGACTGAGTAGACAGAAAGGTGGAAGGCGGATCCCCAACGCGCCCCACCTTGATCTCGGCGACGAGGTCATCTGCGTACTGCTCTGGGGTGCCACCGTGCGACTGGTCGATGTGTTTCGTAACCATACCGGTGTCTGGATGGACGGATTGGTCGCTCAAGCTCGGCATTGTTGACGGAGGAGGCGACTTACCCCAGACGGCGTGAAGGTTGCTGGAGGACTCGCCCGAGCACTTGGCGGAGATGTCGTTTCCGCCCACTTCGAATGCCTATACGCCGTGTGTAAACGTATAATTTGGAGAACGACTCAACAAAAACGTACCTCGACGTGCAGTGGCTGTCCGATATCGCCCAAGAACTATGGCGTTCGGTATACGTGCGTCAACCGCTGCTTTGGGTTGCAAAGAAACGGAGGGTCACGGTGTGGACGCACATGATCTATCGGCAAGTCAGTACAGAGGTGCAAGAGGAACAAACTGGTTACACGAACCCAGGAAAAGCAGCGCCTCCAAAGTTTGCTCTGCGGCAAGGCTGGTGTCTACCACGCGCGCAGTGTAGTTCGCGATTGCCCCGACTGCAAGGCCGAAGACCGTCAGCAAGCGTTCTGTTAGAGACAGTACCTAGGACTTGCGGATGCACTCCTTGTCTGCGCAGTCCCGCTGCTCGTCGACGGAACACTCTCCGGTCAGAGGGGAGTCTGGAGTGATGCGAATCCCAAGCGAGTGAGACCATTAATCGTGGCTCGTACACATACCCTTCAATACCGAGGTAACATGTACCTTGGGCATCGACGAAGTGGAGCTCGGCAGACCACTTGAACGCCGTTTCTGACTTGACCTGGTCTGCCCACTAGTATGTACAGCCTGGGTAAGTCTGGAGCCCATCACGAACGAGCTGAAGAGCGTAGGACGTACTATCGCTGCGGGGCCGAGAGAGAAGTTCCACGTAGAGCCGAGAGTCGACTGGACGAAGGATAGGGCTTTAGGCGCAAGGAACTAGAAATACGCGTCAGCTCCTGATGTAGTATCGGAACGAATAGGGAACGCATACCTGTTGAGCGACGAAGCTGGGAACAGCGGAATGGGGATTAGAAGGCGAATCACTCAGGACGCCAATTCTGAAATGAATACGTACCCAATGGTTTCGTGGCCTAGATTTCCCCATGCGCGGGCACACAGAGCTGCGCTGAGGACGGTAAAGAGGTTGGTGAGACGTGCCATGGCGAAAACGTTATACAGAGCAGATGCACAGAGGACTCTCCGACCTCGAGACTTTATCGCGGAGGGATTGAATAGAGCGTGCAGCACCAATACAGACTTCCGTCTACCATGTGCGGGACGATGGGAACTTTCCCGCAGCAGCGATATGGCACACCCTGGCCTCAAACACGTTCGATTGTCTATCGCCAGTTCGTACCACGAGAAAAGAACCCACGTGGTCATCCTCCACTGATGGAATGAAGCGGCGCCAGCGAAAGGTTGAGATCGTCTGGCCGGGGGGCCAGCTGGACCATGTTCCCCTGATCAGTGTTCCCGGACAGCTTGTCAAAGAACGCAGAACTCTATGGCATGCGCATGCACTGGTAGATAAGACGAATAGAACGTGCAAGTCTGGCCCCGGAATAGCACTTGCAGGGACGGGGGTTGGCTTCGCAAGGCCATCGTCAGATCAGCGCTGGCCGCCTCCGTATTCCGACAACAGGAAACGAGTTCGACTGACTGCGACTTCCCCACCATGATCTTCTATACGTTCGCTTCCGACGATCAAATCCGACTCTGGAGATATCGTGGTAGCCCGGGACACACACCACAGAGGATCTGGCGCTGCACTCACCGGATCCGCATAAGCCATGGTTCAGGATGCCCGTCCGCGGTACTCCCTTTGCACATCCTCATATTCCCTATATGGCCCAAGTGCGTGAGATCCACACCGATAGCGTTGAGAATCACGAAGGACACGTACAGCAGAAGACCAGATCGCGCGGGGGGAATGGCGTCGGACACCCACGCCAATATGTGGGAGTGCGCGCCACGATCGACAGCGCCGGCTTGTGCCTCAGGTTCAGGGCCGTCCTGGAACGCAAGTTGCAGATTTGGCTGGGCCCGAGGCTCGGATTACAGTAGAGCCAGGGCTGGTTGATCCCCGAGGTGATCGTTACGGACACGGTCATCGCCCAATTCGGGGAACAGGACTTTCAGCGAGAGGCAGTACTTCGCACACGGAAACGAAGACATGAGGTCAGCACGGACCGTCACGCGTCAAAGCAACTAGGACACAGTACGCACGTGGACCGCCATGGAGGGCTCTTTGAACGTCCGCGGCACGTTCAGCGTGAATTCGGACGAGAAGCTCGCGTGCTGCTGCAGCCATCGTCCCATCTCTCCTACGCCGCCTTCGCCTCCGCTGCCTGCCTGTCTCCTGGGCCGCGGGGTACCATTCCGTCTCCGCCAGATTGACGTCCTCGACGCGGTCCCCCCGCAATCGCCCCGGTCCGAAGAAGTAGACGACGGCTTCGTCCGTCGTCCAACTAAGACCTTACGATGAGAGCACAAGATCGCGGCACAACCGGAAGCGGCTCTCGCTGCGTTTTGAAGGCGGTGCGGGAAAGATGGATTCGTCCAGTGGGTGGGAGAGCGCCTTCGCGCAGGTCATAGGCGGCAGCCCTCGTCGTAATCGCGCGACGTGATGCGGAACGGGAGGGGTGCTGAACGCGTGAGGACGGGAATGTCTGGTATGAGAGCCCATGCCGACCATAAGGTCCAAGGGGAGGAAATACGCACCATGACGTGCGCGGTAGCGAGCTCATCCCAGAAACCCAGAAACCCTTGCCGGGATTCCCCTCCGCTGAGACGTTCTTCCATCGTGGAGGTGCTTACCCCGTTAGACGCGTGTATGGACGAACAGGTTGAGACGTTTAAATGGGGAAGAGAAGGCGGAATAAGTTGGTGATATGAGAGGACGCACGTATAGCTATTTCCATTGAGGTTGACACAAAACCTCGTGGAAGTTCTCCTCTTGCAGCTGACGGAAATTGAGTGGAACTTTGGCCTCGACGAAGCCGCCACGGAGAGTAGCTCTACCCTCAGAAGGCGAGGTACTCTATCTGCGGGCAGACGCGCATGTACCCCACCAGCGATCGCAGAGCCGGTTTACGCGGGGATAGAAGCAGGTGCTAGGCGTGGACGTTGTCTAAGGGATCCGGAGGTACCACGAAATGCGCAATGGGCCTTGGAGATCATGCCATAGCAGAAGAGGGGTCGAACCCTCGGGCCAAATCACACCACACGCGTTTTTCGGGTGGGAGAGCTCGAGTGAGAGCAACCGGGAAAAGGGCACCGAAGAGATCGACAGCAGAGAGACAGCATACTCAGCGAGAATGGGAGGGGGGGACGGGGGTTCTCCTGGAAACAAGCACTCGATCGTGCATCCAAGGCCGTCCACCGAGGAAGCTGCCTCACGAATCGCAGCCCATTCGATCGCGACGGGTCTTCGAGAGAGTGAAGGATTGAGAAGGTGTGGATAGAAAGGTCCGCCGCTGGCGGTAAACGTGGACATCAATATGCTTAGGTAATCCAGAAGCTGTGCCAGCCAATGAAGATGCCGGAAACATCCGTGGGCTGGAATTCCATCTTATCCAGGACGACGTACAGTCAGTACAGAGAGTTCTTCTCATCGTGGTAACCTGCTACCACTCCCTGCCCCGACGTGAATCACTGCTGACTATCTCTCAATATCAGCAACTCCCATCGACTGACGTAACTCGTTGTCCTCCTGATTCGTGTCTGTCTCAGTCACCGTGACGGTAGCGGCGCGTGCGTGCACGACGAGTCAAATTCATGGAGGCACAACCCCCACTGGGTGCGTTTTTCTGATTGAACCTGGTTCCGACGAGTGGATGGATTGATAAGCACGTAATAGGACGATCCCAGACATTTGGAAATACCATCATGACGAGTCCTGATATGACTTCTCCGAGAAAGTCGCAACGTCGAGTGTACGTACTTATTCGAATTCGAACCCCCCGCAGGTGCTACACTCGTCCATCGACATGAATACTCATGCTGACTCGATACCTCCATGCTTAGCAGTATCCCGTAAACGACACCTATGTAGCAGGTTCTAGCATACCCCGCGATGGCTTGGATCAAGGATCAGTGCTACAGCTTGTAGGTGAAATTCGATTTCATTTGAGAGCCAAGTCGCCGTCTGACGTGATTGACACCCCCTTCCCATATCGTGCGTGGGATGCACAACATCGATCCTTCAACATCACTTCACATCCTATCAGACGCGAGAAGCCCAACCCAGGAACAGGCCATCATTGACATGACACGCCCCCGCGGTCGTGCTTTCCCTGTTACATTGCGCGGTGTACAGTATAAGCCCCGCCCCCACCTCCTCCATGCCTGCATCTTCTCTTCCACCCCACAGATCCCCCTCGTGCCACCGACAACTACTCGCTGATCCAGCGTGATGGCCTCGTCCAGTTGGGTTCTCGTCGACGACGCAGACCCGCGCATACAGTACTCGCCCAGCTGGCAAGCATTCGTAAACGGGTCCGAGGTCGACGGCACGAAGCACGGCGCCGCCTCCGCAGGCCTGACCGCGTCCTTCAGTTTCACCGGTAAGTTACGTCACGCGCGGATCTCGTTCTCGTCCCCTTCACCCTCTCTTCCCACTGAAGGAGCACACGGTAGGAACCCAGGTGACAGTCGTCGGCTCGCTCGGCTCCGTCGACGTCCACGGCACTCCCACCTCGCTCTACACGCTCGACGGCGCGCAGGTGGGGCTGTACACCGCGCCCGTCGTCGCGCCCGGGCTCTTCCAGCTCAACGTGACGTTCTTCTCGTCCAAGACCCTCGCCCCGGGCGACCATACGCTCGTCATCACGAATGTCAACGGGACGAGCCCGAACGTGTTCTGGCTCGATTATGTCGAGTATGTCCCCTCTGCCGCGGCTTCGACAACGACCACGACAACGTCGTCCTCACAATCACCGACGACCTCTTCGCAATCACTGGCGACATCCTCTACGGCCACCGCGAGCGATCAAGCAGGATCGTCCGCTGCTTCGCACACCCATACAGGCGCAATCGCAGGAGGCGTCGTCGGCGGTATCGCACTGCTACTCGCGCTAGCAGCCCTGCTCGTCTACCTGCGTCGCCGACGGAAAGGCGCGATGAGCACCTCCTCAGGCCCCCGTGAGTCCCCGTCTGTCAGCAGCTGTCGTCCGCAATGTCCACGTCCAGAGCTGACAGCGAGCGTCCTCCCCCTTTCGAACTCTAACAGCGATCCGCCCATTTGGTTCCTGGCGCGAGGCGCAGAATCACATCGACCTCCCTGCCTCCTCACCCTCCCAAAAACAAATGATGGCGAGCGTGTCGATGCCCACGCTCTCCGCGACGTCGATAACGAGCCCCACGCATACCGGTCTATCCCCGTATCCGAGTCCGAGCGCCCGTCCTCATCCCCGTCCCCATCCGCCAGTGTCGGTCGCCGGTAGTGGCGGCGTGCCGACAGAAACAGGCCGATTATCCCCGAGCGAGCCCGCGAGTTTCGGAGTAACAGGAGGGCAAGAAGGACGCGAGACCGTCCAGCCGCAGGTGATGCAGACGGTCGACTCGGGGCTGCGGCTGGCGGACCCGGGGGAGGCGGTCATGCTTCCCCCGCCGTACACGCGCGAATGACCTCGGGACCGTACGTCATGTTGTAACGTCGATTCCGTCGTGGACGTGTAGTCTAGCGCAGCACGCCTTGGTATATTATATCGAGTTTGTACTTCTATCCATAATCCGGACCCGAGTGGTCTACATAGATGACATACGCTCGGTGTGGTTGTGTTATTTTTCTGTATCCAAATATGTAATTGCATATGGCATTGTCATCGTTTCGCATTGGTCCTCCCCCCCTTCCCGTGCCTCCTCCCACTCCCACTTCCGCCATGATGATGGTCGTCATCTGGAACATCCAAGAACCCGCCGAGCTCGAGCGCGTTCCGCGCGGCCTGGTTGATGTGCTTGAACCTGTCCGGTCCCAGGTGGATCCCCCCGAAGTAGCGCGTCACGACCACGAGCACGTTCTCGACCTCCTACATGGATGGATGGAAGTGAGATTATGGCTCTAGCACTAGCACTGCGCGCTCGGACGAGACGGGCTATTGAGCTGGCACCTACGAGGATTTGCAGGAGGTGCGCGAGGCGGCCGCCGGCCGCGGTCTCTCCGTCGTCGTCATTATCTGCAAAATGTGTCAATTGTCAAGCTGAAGAGAGCCGCGAGCGACGGGCAGCGCACCTTGGTGGAGGATAGAACCCACACGACAACGCCACGCGTTGATGACCGGATGCGCCGCGCGAGCTATGCGGCGGTCCGACATGAGGTGCGCGAGGATGGTCGGCACCTGCAACCTGCGCGTAAGCAACGAACAACGCGAGACTCAACAAGACCATCCGGCCAGCGACCATACGTACCTGCGAGGGATCCGTAATCCGACACGCACGACCCACGAACGAGCTCTTCCGGTCCAAGATGGGCTCCGCCTGCACGATCGTGATACCAGGCAGCATCTCCGCAGGGGCTTCAGTCTCAACCGCCGCGCGCACCGTCTCCCCTCCGCCATTCCCATCTGCGTGCGCGCTCGCCTCCTCCTCCTCATGCCCTCCCGCCCGCTCGTCCTCCCTAATCATCTCCCCCGCAACCCTCTCGCTTATCCGCTCGCCCACCCACTTCGCACAGCGCTCCCGCACCCACTCCAACCCATCAAACACGCACTCTGCCCCCGCCCACTCGACCGCCCCACGAGAGATGTACGTGCGGAGGACGGAGCCGAAGAGCGGCGCGTCGACGCCGTACGGGCCGATGTAGCGCGAGAGGAGCTGGAGCTGGGGTGGGGAGGAGATGGGGTAGGTCGGCGGGAGGGAGACGAGGATGCTGATGTTGATGGGGCCCGGGTGGGACGGGGTTGGGGTGTCGAGGCTATGTGCGCCGTGCAGTGTGATACGTGAGCGTGTTGGGTGCGGGGGGGGGCAGGGGATAGAGAGCATGGAGGACGCACCTGAGTGTGACCTCGTAGCGGATCGTCCCGGGCTCGGAGTGCTTCGCGCTCAGGCTCTGGCCGGATGGACCAAGACCTCGATCGGGTGAAGGAGACTTGCTGCTCGCGCGCGAGGAGGGCGAGGGCTTCCAGATCGTCACCGCTTCCTCCCCGTAGATGCTCTGAAGGACTGCACGTACAT
>BACB01002679.1:0-37295 GCA_000338015.2 Ganoderma multipileum BCRC 37180
GACATGACCAGCCACAAATCCTCCTCGGTTGGTCTGGCAAGTCGCCAAGGGCTCGTCTTTCCTTCCTCCCACCCTTGACGAATTCTCGAGACCCGCGTTCATCAATGCTACGCTAAGGGCCGAATTGGTGGACCATCCTCGGATGTTTTCTCCTGGTGCGAACGTACAGAGCTCGATCTGAGCTCACACGCGCGCGGAGACATACGGCTTCTTTGGCCACCGGAATTTCGGACGATATATTATGTCGACCACGCACCATGACAACCGGGCTACCTTCCAGAACGTCCTCCCTCTCCTGCCGGCCTCGTCGGGCATAACATCGAACGCACCACCCTTCGCGATGAGGCCGCTTCGACTGCAGCGGCTGGCTAAGTACGGCCCCCTTGCTCGATTTTACCCTCTGCCGCACCCGTCGCCTTCTAGACTTTGGTGCGCACTCTCTGGCTAGTGTGCGTAGACCGCGCCATGGACACCCTTCATATCGTCGTCCGACTCCCCTTGTACATTATCCTTGTGCGTATCCGGTCCCTATGCGCCTTTGCGCACTCTTTGACCGATCTTCCCAACGCCGCAGTGGGTTTTCTCCGCCCTCCTTTTCATCCTCACGGCCGTGCGCCTGAACTACACCCTCCACCTACCGCGAGGAGACCCGTTGAATGGCGGCCGCGATTTTTACGGTGCGTGTTGCGTGTTCCCCCTTGATCCCCCAGCTAGCCAAGTCGTTCATCCTCGGGGGCGGTATCCCGCAGATCCCATCGTCGTGGAGTTGCTCGTCGTGTCTCTCATGACACTCGGCACCATACCGCTTGTGTGAGTACCCGCCCGTTCCGGTACGGTAGCCTGCGGTACACTGAGTTAAAAGGTCGCGCAACAGAAAGGGATGGGTGCCGAGTTTCATCGCCTCGACCGCCTCAAGGAATCTAGTCGAGCTCGCTGGACTATCCGTGCTATGGCTGCTGTGGCTGGTCGGCTGCGTTGTCTCGACGGTACGTCCTCGTCTCCGCCCCTACCTCCCACTCTGGCGAGCTCGACTCACGTTCGCTCTTTCTGGCGTACGCGCAGAGCATCTGGCCGAACCTCTCGTTCTGCGCCCAGTTCGAAGCCTGCCGGGTCCTCACCGCCATGATGGCGTTTGCGTGGCTCGGGTGGACCGTCCTCGTCGGGCTCATCGTCGTCGCCACCCTCGCCGCCGTCTCGAAGGTGCGCCCCGCTCGCGCGCCGATGATGGTTGAGTGGGCGGCGCCGTCGCAGATGGCGCGGTCGGTGACCGTGTAGTGGCCAGGCGACTGCGGAGTGCGAGAACGAGTGGGTGTGCGATCCGGACGCGTGGACGTTCTTGTTTTTGGTATGTTTGGAGCATATTTCCGAGGAGCGGGCTCGTTGGAAGCAGGGCTTTGTTGTTGTAGTATGCTCGGACGTTCGTGTATGTGTTCTCGTTGTGGTTTATGTGGCAAAACGTCCATCACGTCCGTGAAAGGTTGCGCTTACGGGTCGAGTCTCTCAGGCATCCGCTCGACTGGGTACCTATAACACGAGCAACCTTTTACATCCTGCTCCTTTTGCTTCAGTATGGTACTACAGTAGAAACTTCAGCTCGACGGCCACCGCATGCTGTCGTAAGGCAGCGTTCGAAGCCTCAATATATCTGACTCCCGCATAGGACAGCCTCTCCACGTTTCCTGGGACGCCGGACGCAGGGGAAGGGGACGCACTGTGAGGTAGTGTTCCCTCCCGCTCTTACCCTTACAACCTGTCTGATCATCCTCGTTACTCGCCCAGCTCCCCGTCCATCATGGCTATCTTCTCCAAGCTCTCCATCAAGTCTACAAAGACCACGGACCGTCTGTCGGCCCTAGCAGCAAAGGCCAAAGCCAAAGCCCGCCCCCGACTACCGAGCGGCGACGCCGTTCTCTCCGGTATCAAGCTTGCAGCCACTGTCGCTGGCAAGCTTGGGAGCTCTGTACCGTATATGCAGGGGATCATCGATGCTGCAAACGAGATTATAGCCTATGCCGAAGTAAGTCAGTTTAATTCAAGCTTGGGAAAGTTCTCTGATCTCGTATCGCTCAGGCAATGAAGAATAATCGCAAGGAGTGCAAGAAGATCACTGAGCTCATGGAGGAGCTTGTGAAGGGGCTCCTTGCTGAGACGGAAAGGGTTGAAGAAGATGATCTGGGCGAATGTTCGCGACTGAACCTCGCGGAGCTGGAGTGGTGAGGCTACAACCTCGATGTAGTCTCCGCCCTATCTCGCTAATCCCTATACAATGATATAGGAAACTGGAGACAATCAGCAAAGCCATGTTGAAAATGCGCAAGCAACGCTTGTCCGGCAACTTCTCTCGAAGGACGGCCATGCCACCCAACTGGCCAAGCATCGACGATCCCTCCAAGACGCGGCCGTGAAGTTTCAAGTGAGTTCCTCTTCAAAAGGTTCTAGCTTGGCGGTCTGGTTGAAATGCATCATTCATACATTGGCCCTCGCATTTGACGCAGATGATGGAATGCATCCGAGTGGATTTGGGGATTGCACGCATCGAGAAGAAACAGGACATGCTCGCTAACGCCCCTTCTCGTCCGCCCTGGCCGCCTCGCAGGGCGATCAGTATCAGTACCAAATGGCGGGGTAGAGTGGCTGTCCGTATCAGTGACGCAAGGATCGTCACTTCGATCAAAGAGCTTTTTTCCTTAAACCCTGCAGGCACAGCTTGCCACACCCCGGAAGTTCGGACGAATCTGCCGTTGGCAGTGTCCGGCTCCAGCGCTCCTTTGTCTCGGAGAAGTACAGTAACTAGCAGTGCATCCCGAATCTCCAGGACTGTCGACCTCACTTGCGTCGCTCTTCGCGCTTGCGTCGCTCACCGCTCCTCCTCCCGAAGTGGATAGGTTGCCACAGTCCTAGAGCTACCAGGTACTAATGATATGGCTGGCATGATGGTCGGGAGCTTTTGGGCGTGCACCCGGATCTGCTGCGTGACGACGGGGATGTGCGGCGACCCGGCGCACCACTTCTACTATATACCTAAGTGAGTGTTGCGTGTTCGATGTTGGCTGTTACTGCGGCGAGCGCGTCTGGGGGAAGTGTTTGAGGCTGACAATGACATGGACACCGTGACGCGGTGCGACGACGCAGCCACCCGTCGAAGGACGGCACTGACATGAGGATTATGGCGGATTAACAGTATGCGGAGGAGGTTCTCGAGCGGTGCGCTGGAGCGTGAGAGGGATGCGTCAGTGTTGGGAGTTTTTAGGTACGTTGCTTGAATCTGAGTGCTTGCGGTGCGGCGGGGGCTGGTACTGATCATTATGTCAAGGTCAAAGGTCATGGATGTACGCTGTAGTGCCAATGTATTCTTCACGTTGTACAGTGTACCTGAACGTAGCTTACCGCCACGTCCCCGATACTCGGGTCTAGCACGGATGAGACGGACCTCTCGTATTATCCTCGTCGAGAACGTGGGTGGCTGTGAATGGAGACCTGAGCGGAGCGGGCGCCCTAGGATGGACGGGATGTGGCGTGAGAGCTGGAAGGCACGGAGCACGCTCGCGCTCGAAGCAGGGTTCAAGTTATGTCGGGCGTGGGGTAGCTAGCTTCGGATGTGTCGTCAGCTTCGACGAGAGAGAGTGAATATACGATTTATCCAGTGCCTGAGAGTCGGGGGGGAAGTGAGCGGGAAGCTGAGGCCCAGACGGCGGACCCAGCGGGTAGTACCTCAGAAGGTCACGGTGGCCACGGCAATATCTAAAAGAGGAAGAATCGAGACAATCAGGTGTGGCGCGTTAAGTAACTTATATAGGTTCGATTCCAGCCGAGATTCGGTGATGCCGATTTTGACTCTGTTAATGAGTTAAGGAACGCTTTCCCCTTTGACACTCAGCTGATACGTTCTGCACGACTGGATCGAGTTTAAGTACGCATTATAGTACGACCGCCCTGACCACTAGAAAGCCACGGTCGCGGTACATCAAAATGTGGCCAAGGGGAACAGAGAGATGGAAGCGCGAGACGGTCCCTCGGCGCGACGATCACGTTGGCACTGTAGGCGCCGGCGAGCCGGCAGTAAGTGCGGGTATCTACGCACTCGACAGTGTCGACACTACCACAACCCTCGAATAGCCGCATACGCATTCCCTATCCGAAGCCGCGAACATAGTCCTCGCGATGCGCCGACGGCTTGCTAATTAGTATTTGATAGGTATGTGGTGGTTCTCTACTACTTATGAGGTTCTGATTACTCCGACTCGTCTTCTGCAACCTTATCAGAAGTAGAGACGGTTCAACGCCACGATCACCGCGGCACTGGCAAAGTTGCGGACTTAGCGCCCCGTACTTGGACGCAGTCCTTTCTCCTCCCTCCCTTTCGCTCCAAGACATGGAGTTACGACACTGGCAGCACTGGCACCCCCTTTCCGCCGCACGCTCCTGGCTCGCCGTTTGTCTCGCACTTCTCGTCCTTGTGCCCGCGGTATCGACCCAAGGTAGCGTTCAGTTCCTGCAACCACTCCCCACCCCCGTACAGTGCCAAACATACGAGTTCGCTTGGACCGGTGGGACCCCGGCGTACGCTCTCTCGGTCTCCGTCAGTCAACCTTGGGATGCATCCTATGGGATCGGGCCATTGGACGGACAGGGATTTTCCTGGGTCATGCCCTTTCCCGCAGGGCACACCGTTTCCTTCGAGCTACGCGACAACGCAGGCCATGTGGCGCGTGCGGGTCCGTTGACGATCCAGCCGAGCGAGGACACCAGTTGCATCGACTCGAGCGAAGTAACCCCATCGTCAGAGGCGTCCTCCTCAACTATCACTACGTCTTTGAAGAGCACTTCCTCCACTACCACCCCAGGCCCGAGCCCGACGGGAACTCCTACGGCCGCTTCAGCGACTACGACGGCACCCACGGGTAAACCGCAGTCCCCCAGCTCCGCCTCCACTTCGTCGACGTCTTCGGATTCTCACTTCACGCCGTCCGTGGTATCGCTATCCCCGACCTCGCAACCACAGTACACACGCGACGGGAACGGGAGCATGTCCGTCATAACCACCATCGTGATCACCCCAACCACGAGCGCGAGCGACGCCAGCCCTTCCCCTCCTCACGCCACCTTGAGCACGGGGTCTATCGCCGGGGTAGCGGTCGGAGGAGCGGCTGTACTGGTGCTCGTGGGGTTCGTGGTCTGGTTCTGCCGCAGGCGCCGCGGCGAACGGCGGCGGCGGCGGCGTCCCAGCCTGAGCTCGAGCTTCGGAGCACTGGCAGAAACCAAGGCTAGTATGATAGGTAAGTGATGTCGCTATCCGAGTCGCAGTGCCCGTAGTTCGACCATGCAAGTTGGGGACTGACCGCCTTGTCTGCCATGCGTAGATTCCGACGCGATTTCTACTAGGCTCCGTTTCGGCGGGTCCGAATCCGAAGGTGTGAGTCCGACGTCGACCCGGCGCCTCAGACCTGGCCCGCTCCCGCTCCCGCTCTCGACCCCGTCTTCGCCTTCGTCTCCTGGGTCGGACCCGTTCTCGGCTGTGAGTCCGACGTCGACCCGGCGCCTGCGACCGGGACCGCTCAGCCTCCCGGACCCGTCTTCGCCTTCGTCTCCTGGGTCGGACCCGTTCGCGTCCAGCCTGAGCGACGGCTCCCGTCGGTTTATACTTCCTGCAGAGAGCGAGGATTACGCCCCAGCATCTTACGACGGGCGGTGGGGTGACCGTGACGCTGCGCGATCGAGGAGCGCATGCGAGTCGCCAACGCTCCTTCCTTCTTCCCCAGTCGCGATCGCCGCCGGTATCCCGAACCGTTCTCTCGCTGGCCCCCGCTATGACAGCACGCTAGCAAGCTTAAGTCCCGATGTCGCTGCCATCGACGCCAAGGCAGACTTCCCACCGAGGGACCCCCCTATGCTGCCGTCCCCGGACCATCCACCTCCACCTCCACCTCGCAGCCCCGAAGCGATCACGCATCACGCTGCTCAGGCTCCTCCGACTCGGACAGACGGGCGACTCGGATCCGCCGCGTCGACTCGGATATCGATATCGATAACTGCCAGCCCTCCGAGTCCCGGGCCAGCGCATCCGAGTCTAATCCGGTTCGAGGAGGACGGAGGCGTGCGCCTCGCGGGCGGTCTGCCGGGCGAGGTGCTGGACGACGACGGACTCGGGGGCGAGCATGATGATGCAGGGGGACAGTGGCTGGTCCAGCCTCCGCCGTATCAGCGATTCCGATGACCCAAAGGGAGGACCTTTTTGACTTGTTCACATGTCGTGTAGCGAGCACGGGATGCCTTCTTCGCATTGCATCCGAGTCGCGGGTGTATCTTATACTGTACTTATACTAGTAGCGGGCTGGGAGAGGTTACGTGACGATACCACATTGTGTCTGTTTTCAGCTATACGACTCGGAGTCACAGGGTACACCGATGCGTGCATACACCATTCGCTTCCCCTGCGATCGTCCGGCGCATCGGTAGATAAAGACGTAGGGTCCTGGATGGGAGATGTCAGCGTTCAATCTCTTGGGTAGTACTTACGTGCAGTGTTGCCGCTCTTTCAAAGTCACTTTACCATCATAATAATTCGCCGGCTGTTCCTACCATTGACATGTCAGTCCATTCGAATACACATACACTTTCTAGCTCCCGCGCGGGCGGTGTGTCTTCGCGCTCAAATCCTACCCAACCCGAGAGAGCCTGAGCTTGCTGAACGGTCACGACGCGCTCGGAGAGAATCGCGCGTCGCTTGCCGCTGCGGCCTCACCGACGTTAGCCTCCCATTCCTGCCACGCGTCCCTATCTGTATCCTTCACACCTTTATGTCCACTTCATCATCGCCGAGCATCGAGATTGCATTAGTGCGATGTCAATATATCAAAGCGATAGCCTCATTCGGACAACACGGAGGAAACTGGAGACATTGCAGTCTGGTATGTAGCATGGTTAAGAACCATGATAAGGTACGGAGAACGTCCCAAAGAAGGTCCGCAAACAAGGTGGACACATCTAATACGAGAACACCATTAACCAGGGGTTGAGGACGATCTATGAAAGAGGTGAACGTGATGCTACAATAGCCTGCGACGAAAACTACACTTACAGGAAAAAGAATGTGAGAGCCGGCTACGACAGCGAGCGGGAAGATGACGGCCCAGGCGGAGCCGTCGACCCGCCACTCGATGGGCACGAGAGGCGTGCTGAGGACGGCCATGCCGGCGATGAGGATCCAGGAAAGGAGCCACGAGAACCAGAAGCGCTTAAAGATCTTGGGGATCTCCTTGAAGAAGTTCGACCGCTCGACCTCCTTCTTCGTCGCGCCCCAGGTCATGTTGTACGAGAAACAGTGGGCCAGGATCGCCTGGGAGACGGGGATCGAGAGTCCGCCAAAGAAGAAGAAGCTGTATTCTGAAGTCAGTCGTACACATGGCTGGCAACCAGGCAAAGGACGTACAAGAAGGGGATCCAAGTAATGTTCTCGAGCATTGAGCTCAACTGAAAAAGTAGGTCAGTAAGTCGCACTCTCCGTATACGCCACCCTACTCACGAGAGATTTCTTTCCAAGACGGTACTCCAGAAGTGTGAAGCCGACGTTTCCAGAGCCGAAGAAGACGACCGTGACGGCGAGCCAGACTTCAAAACTGTGCTGGTAGAACCCATCGACCGGGAACTGGAATCCGAGGAGTACATAATTCAGAATGCCGATTGTGATCGCCGCAGAGATACCGTCTACCATTGAAGAATGTGGTCAGAAACTCCTTTGAAATGGTCTTAAAACGAGTAGAAAATTCACAGTACGAAAACATGTAAGCCATCATGGAAAACTTGTAGTGGAGGGGCGCGCCAGACCATATGAACCGGCGTATCTGTTGCGCGATGGGGCCTCTCCTCCACCATTGCGCGATCGGGTTGAACAGCAGCTCATTGCACCCTATACGTCACACTCCTCAGCGGTCACGTCGAGGTGCGCGCGTGAAATCGCTCACCATATGCGTACTTTTGCCAGCGGTTGAGCTCATCATCAACGGTGAGCGACACACCTTCCTTGAAACCGCCCATCGAGTATGTTGCCCATCGGATGATGTAACCACGCTGCTGTAAACGAAGCGCCATATCGAAGTCTTCCGACACGTTCGACTCGGACCAGATCTTCTCCTGGCCATCCGCTGGATCGACGAAAGCGGCATCCTGCAACGCTTTCCACCGCAGGAACGCGTTATGACCGACGAAAGGCGCGACCTCGCCGTTCGCCGCACCTGCATGGGCGGAGTCAGACACGTGACCTAAGCACCAGCGTATGCAGCAACGTACCGAGCGAGATGCACTTGTGGATCCTGCGCGTAAAGTACGCCATCCCGTTCTCGAAGTAGTGATGCGCGACCTGCATCACGTCCGACTCGTGCTGGATGATCGCCACAGTCGGGCACTCCGCCATCTCCCGCGCCGCGTCGCGGAGACAGTCCTCGGGCACGACCGTGTCCGAGTCGACGAGCAGCACGATCTCCCCAAGGCGGCACGCACGCCCGTTGGCCGCCCACGGACGGAACCGCCGCCCGCTCGCTTCGTACTCTTCGTCGATCGCCATCTGGAGCGCCTTCTCCTCGAGGTCGTCATAAGCGTCCAGCTGAGAGCCAGACTCGCTCCCAGCGCGAGAGCGCACGCGCTGGCCCTGCCCGCGATTGATGCCTCCCTGGTCCTCGCCATCGTGGTTCCGGTACTGCATCCCATACCGAACCTCGCCGCCAGCCCGGGGAGAACTCGACGGCGTCCCGCTGGTATCCGTTGACGGATGCGCCCGCTCGCGCACGAGGAGGTCCGCAAGATGCTTCTCTGCCTTGAGCGATAGAGCTAGGGCGTAGTTCATGTTTGAGGCCTTCTTGAACCGTCCGGCACGCTTGAAGCCGGCGGGCGAGGAGTCGTCGTGCTTCGGGCGCGCAACCCAGCCGATGCCGTGGTTGGCGTAGAAGATGATGCGGGCGTCGCGCTCTTCGACGGACAGGAGCCGGAGGCCGTCGTCGTTGATGAAGATCGTCGACGTGCCGCCCTGACGAGCGTACGTCTGCATCGCCTTCTTGAGCGACTCGATGGAGGGAGCCCTTGATATCGCGATTAGTGTGCGAAGTTGATTGAGGCGCCGGCAAAGGAGTACTCACAAGACGGTCTCGAGGCTCTCCTTGTACACCGGCATCTGGATGGTGATGTGCGGCAAGTTGTTGTCGACGATTTTGTTGGGGCGTGGTGGAACCGCAGAGTAGTATTTTGAGTTCTTGTGGTACTGGCCGACTGGTCCGATGCACATAGAGACATTCTGAACGATCTGGAGCGTGAAGAACTAGCGGGAGTTTGATCAGAACTATATCCCCGTGTACACAAGGAAATGCTTACCCAGGACACACAGAATGAGAGGGGTAGGGTCGCGCACAGCACGAACCGCATGTAACTTCCATCAAGCTGAAACTCTTGCAGTAGGAGGTTCACACCGCGTCCGATAAAGACTAGACCAAAGCACGTCCGTCAGCTCCTCAACACCTAAAGGCGACAACATTCTGGGATGAACGCGGAAGGTTGACTCACATGTACTCAAACCGGCCGCAAGCCCGTTGTAGAATGGAGCCAAAAGCACCGCCCTCCTCGGCTCTGGGCCGGCCTCTATGTCCTCCCCGTCGCCGAGTTGTATCGTGACCGTCTTCTTCCCTCCCCACCACGTTCGCTTCCTCTTCATGAGCGTCCTGGACGGAGCAGCTCCCTTTTCGTTGAGCGCAGCGCCGTGATCCAGTGCGAGGTCGTCCAAACTCATGCCAAGCACGCCACCTGAGCCCACGAACACCCCGCGGGGGGTGACTCTGCCCGGGGTGCCGGGAGGTAGGGAACTGCGGTGCAGTCGGACGGACGACGCCTGGGTATTCAAGTGCTGCGTTGAATGGCCCTCGGTCGACTCTGCGGAAGACGCAGACGTGCTGTCAGCACATGTGATATGATAGGAGATAGAGTGAATGACTGGAAGGGTGCGCCACCAGAGGGATATCACGGTTGCTTGCCTGGATACGATACCGCAAAGGCAAAGGACGCGGTGAGGAACGTAAGGTAAACGAAAGGGGATAGGGTGGATGAAGAAAAGAGCGTTTGTACCGAGCAGGCGCAAGATAAATATAAATATGGGTAGGATGAATGGACTGGAAGTCGAAGGGAACGTCTGTGTCATACAGTACCCCACTAATTGCCGAACGTTTGACTCTGAGAAGACGCCGGCCTACTAAAGGCCGCATACACTCGGGCACCCTAGCGAACGGCGGAGGGGCAGGGGCATGAACGACAGATAAGGCTTGCTCACCGTTCACACTAGCTGGACGACTACTCAGGCTTGTCGCATGCGAGCCCGAGGTTGCGCGACGAGAACGCCAGAGTAGCTTGATGAGGCGATCTTCGAAATCGTGGCACGTCGGGACGATGGTGTCGATCGAGTCGGACCATACCACCAGGACGCGCTCGTCACGCTGGAAGTCGCCAGAAGATTTGTCAGTCAAGTAAACGGAAAACGTAGCCACAGAGCGCAAGAGAAATGCACTGCCACCCCTGGTCATCCCGTTATTATCAAGATGATGGCATGAGTCCCAACCCTCCTCGCCGATTTTGGCCACAGTCAATCCGCACCTCTGACAGTCTCGAGCAACCCAACGGAACACTCGTGCAGGAACGCGAAAGGCTGGACGACAAATCATGGTAGGTCTTTCGAAACGAAATTCATAGCGACAAGGCGCTCGCAACGTTTACGCCGTCGAAGGTATATGACCGCCGCTCAAGGTCATGACACAGGGCCGCGCCATAGAAGCGTTGTGGGGCGTGACTATGTTCCGGAATATTGGACGTGTACGAGCCCGAGGTAGGACACTCACGATGAAAGCTGCGCTCTGCTCTTTGTCTGCGGTTGGCAGGTCGACCATCGTGTCCAAGACCTGAATGCGCGTATTCGCATCGATGTAAATGGACTTGTCTTCCGGCCCGCTGCGTCACCATCCGGTCAATATCCCCGATCTCCAGCTCATAAAGAGGATGACGGTAAGACGTACACCTCGACAAACGCGGCGTGGACCGCCGCGCTGCGAACCTTGACAGCGACCGCCGGGTTGAGGACGCGCACCGCGGCCTCGAAGGGCTCGAGCCCGAGGTCCTCGTACGGAAACAGGCGGTACTCGCCGCTCTCAACGCGGAGAGCGACGCCTACGGCGATGTTGTCCTCGTTGGGGCGGAACCAGGCATCGCCCTGGGTCTGCTTGAAGATGTGGTGGAGGAAGGCGTCGTAGCGGTCGTAGTCCATGGCTGCCAGGGGGGTTTGGCTTGCGTAGGCCTGGAGAGCTATATGTAAGCCGGGTTATCGACCGCTCTACTCCACCCGTTCCGACGTCGTGCTCTACATTGAGAAAGCGCACAGACAAAAATGAGGCACTGTTCGTCCGTATTCCCGCCCTTGGTGCATAATAAGGCGCTCTCCAGGCCATCCGGCCTGTTCTTGTTCCCTAGAAGTCCAAGGTGTAAGGTTGCAGCCGAAGCTGACTGCGTCTTCGCAGTAAGTACGGGCCCCCACGGATTGGGTAATGCATGTGCGGTGCGCTCGAGTAGCACACTATCAGACTCCTTGCGCATTCTGGGCTTCTGTTAAGTTCTCCGGAAAGCTACAACCTAACACATTATATGGGCTTTCCCGTGGGGATGCGATCAGGACGGCGTCTACTTCCGTTCTCGTTTCCTTTCAAAGCCCATCCTTGCAATCGCCACACAGGAACTGACATCCCTGGTATGGGTCGTTCACGTCACGCTTCTATCAAGGGCATCCATGCGCGCACGCGAGCCCGCTGTGGTCCCGAGTCGCCAGCGCGATCCCAGCGTCACGGGTGTACTCCGCAAGCCGCTAGATGCGCTCACTTGCCCGTCAATGTAGTAGTCAGCAGCGATAGGGACTTGAGCGGAGATTTGGACACCCAAATGTTATCCTTATTGCAGGTTGTATGCCCTCGTCTCAGGGTGCGCTACTAAGCCCGACGGGGAGTCGAATAGTACCGCGGAGAGTACGGCGGGGACCAGGATAACAACAGAGAGCCCAAAACGAGGAGGTAGGCTCTGACATTCCGCGCATGCTTCTCCGAGGGAAGTTGGCTCACGTCCATTCCCTGAACGCCGGCAACAGATAACTGGTCACACATTCCAAACACGCAAGCGAGCCCGACGAAACACCATCGCTAACGCTCGTGGCAGAAGTGGATACGACGGTTCCGCCCCCCGCCCGGACGGCGATAATAGACAAGAAAAAATGCAACGGGCTTGAGACACCTCGCGATGGCAAAGACTTGTACGTACCAAGAAAGACCCATACTCTTTGAGTGGGTTGACGCCGAAGTCGAAACTGGCCCAGCGGCTTCAGCGTGACATCATTTCCGGAGACGTGTCTCTCAGCCAAGCAAGTTCACTGCCAGCGTCGCGTTGTAAGCACACAGGACCATATTTTCAGAGGATGCTCACCTAGTCCTAAGGTTAGCCGCCAGACGGCCGTTGGGAGGTTTGGAGGTGCGTTTGGGGGACAGGGCGTATCATGGCAAGCCAGCCGTTGGCTCCGTGGCTAAGGGTATTGATATTTGACAAGGCAAGGGAGTAAGTAGCAGCATGTCTATGTCTCGAGCTCGTCTCAAGGAGGGTCGCGGGGTGAGGTGGGCGGTTGCGGCAGAAGGAGTCAAGCTTTCAAGGACTTGGAAGCCGTTCAGTTCCAGGTTACTAGTACTACGTCACTGCCACCTCAATGGGCGCCAAGTCGGAAACGCGGATCGTGGGCCGAGTGTGAGAGGTGTCACGGCTTGTCACGCTATACAGTTGGTTCCCACGGCAGCCACAGGCCAAAGATTTGGAGGCTGCAGCGACGAGGAAGGTCTCTGTAACCGCGAACAGCCCTCAAGACTCCACAATCCCAGCCAAAAAGCATGAGGTGCGTCCCGCCGTCAACAGTGCCGTCGACGACAATACTGACAGTCGTGTGCTTCAAGCGGCGGAAGCAAGCTTTCAGTGTCAAGCGTGCGGGGCTCTATCCAGGAGCTCCTCGCCTCCGCCAACGGCGAGAAGAAGCGCAACTTTGTCGAGACCGTCGAGCTCCAGATCGGTCTCAAGAACTACGACCCCCAGCGCGACAAGCGTTTCTCGGGCACCGTCAAGTGAGTCCTCCCTTTCCTCCTCACTCCATTATGCCGCAGCGCCAACCCGCGCGACGACCAACCCCAGGCTCCCGCACGTCCCCCGCCCCCGCATGTCCATCTGCATCCTCGCCGATGCCGCCGACATCGACCGCGCGAAGCAGATCGACCTTGAGTACAAGTCCGTCGACGACTTGAAGAAGCTCAACAAGAACAAGAAGCTCGTCAAGAAGCTCGCCAAGCAGTACGACGCCTTCCTGGCCTCCGAGGCCCTCATCAAGCAGATCCCCCGTCTCCTCGGCCCCGGTCTCTCCAAGGGTACGCTCTTCTCCTCTCTCTCGTCGTAATGCTCGTTCCCGTTCCCGCTGCGGAGCGATGCTCAGATGTGCGTGTGCAGCCGGCAAGTTCCCGACGCCCGTCTCGCACGCCGAGGACCTCCAGAACAAGCTCACGGAGGTCCGCTCGACGATCAAGTTCCAGCTCAAGAAGGTCCTCTGCTTGGGCGTCGCCGTCGGCCACGTCCAGATGAACGACGACCAGGTCCTTGCCAACGTCATGCTCAGTACGTCCCGTCCCGTCCCTCCTCCAGAGCGCTGGTCGCAGTGTTGACGTCGTTCGTAGGCATCAACTTCCTTGTTTCGCTCCTCAAGAAGAACTGGCAGAACGTCAAGTCGCTCCACATCAAGTCGACCATGGGCAAGCCGATCCGTCTCTACTAGGCGCTCCACGTGTTGCTCGCCCCCCAGTCGTGAACGACGGACGGGCTGGCTGATGGAGGGAGACGGGATGGGTTGGGGGGCACACGCGCACGCGCGGGCTGCAATGCACAACATGAAGCCCCGCACGCTTGGACCAACGGCTTCGGAGAGGGCTGGGAGCCGATTGGGAGCTGATGCAGCTTCGTGCGTGTTTCTCGTGTGTTTCCTTGGCTCGGACGGTCTCTCTTGTGTCGGTCGCTGTTCCTAGAGCGCTTGTCGGATGTTCTATGCGATGTATCATATTATGGGGTTATGCCTGTATACGCTATGTAGCAATGAAGGCGCATGAACTACGCTCGCCACGTCTGAAACTTCAATGGCTCGTCTCGTGGACACTGCTAGCTAAAGGTATGGTCGCTTGCTGTAGGCACCCCGCCACAACAAAGTACAGCATCTGGGATCCGCCGTGCCACCACGGACGAGTCGGTCTCGTTTCTCGCTCGGGCGATTTCTCCAGCTTTCTTTTGTCTCGAGCCTCAAAGCGTCTTTGCCAGATGTCTTCTGCTCTGTTCTTTTTGCCGTGCTCGTACATGCCACGCGCCTTCCCCAGCGTTATTCCTGCTTTCAAGACAACGACTGCTTCCAAATATTCATGATGACATGCGGTCACTCTGGCGAGCCACGACTATGTAGGTAGAATTCCGCCCACAAGGGCAGCAGCGGGCATAAGGTCAAGTTGAGGTCAAGCCTTAAGCTTGTGGCAAGCCTCTCAATCAGGTAGGTCAGACATCGATTGCGCAGCGATTCAACTTACAACTGTACCGTCAACTGGTGTGTCTTACCTTTGTTTATGCGAAACCATTGAATCTGACGTACGTCGAAGAGGAGATGCTGCGGCTCACTTTCGAAGAGAGTGACGAGCTTTTGCAGGTCCTGAACGACGTCGACTTAGCAAGCCATCCTCACGCTCAGCGTGTCCGAGCACGCCTTGAATCTCTTCAGCCGAGACAGTCGGAGGACAAGGACGTCGCCACTCAGTCCGTGCGATCGGAAGTCGTCGAGAGTACTAGTCACGTTCCACAATCCCATGCAACTCTTCCGCCGCAAGCTTTAGATCTCCAGGAATCTCAAGTATCGAGCCAGCCCGGGTATACGATGACGGACAAGGACAACGAGTTCTGCCTCGCGTTGGACAAGCTCCGGCGCGACAGAACCCAAACTCTGTTCGGTACCGCCATCCTGCACAACCTGGGGCCGGGCCTCATCATGGGAGACACCGTTCTGGACTGCATAGCTGAGTGTGCGCGCACTCACAGGCTTCGGAGCCTCGACGATCTCTATCGCGAGACGCAGTGGGACCAGACGTGGGAGCTGGGTCCGCAGGTGCTGGAGTTGGTGTCGAGGTATGTTCAACGTGGTGATCAGTCCTGCAGGCGTATTAGCTGACTCGGATTCTCGTTTGCTGCAGGTATTATCCTTATTCCCTCGACCGTGTATCATCTAGTGCGCTTGTCGATAGTGATGAAAATGCCGATTAGGGATAAAAAAACGTGTGCATCTCCTTTCAGGTAGTTTGTCTTGCAGCGTCTCAGCTTGAGGGTGCACGGGGGTGTTAAGTTTCGGCGGACGAAAATGCTGTACCACTGATACTCCTGCAAGTTCCGTTTGCCAGACCACCGGTCGAATCCAGACGCATTTGAATACTCTATCGATGTGGCGACCTGAGAACCCCGCGGGGCCTCACTGCAGGCTCATTACCTTCTGCAGACGTCAGGCAAGTAAGGGGGCGATTCCCCAACTACTATGTTCATACTCATTATCATACAAGTCCCGCTTCGCCGTCAGAACTCAGGTCGAACCCGCTTTCCTACCGATATCTGTGCCTGATCCTTCGACAGTTTGCCGTCTCGCCTGACCCGGGTTGGGTTACAGCGCTTTGCGGCCATACGCTCGAGACTTCATCAATGGCCTCCATAGGACACGTTCTACCTCTCGTGATCCTACGACACGTTCTCTCTGGGTGTTTGTGCGTCCTCTGTATCCTCAACCCCAATCCAAACCAATACACTCGAGCAAAACCTCCGCATCCTTCGGTCCTTCCTTGCCAAATGAGCGGATCTGCCACAACGCCGGGGATTCTTGCTTCGCGGCCCCTTAACGCGAACGCTCGTTGAAAGTACGAACTGGAATCGTCTATGCGCTCTCACCGTATGGCTACCGCTCCGCTTCTGCCCCTCACCCCGCACGCATAAAATGTAGCCCTTCGTCCGGTCACACTCCACGCTCGAACGCCATCGTCCCACCGCACAAATCCCAGCCAAATCTCGACCCAACTCACCACGATGCTCACCATCGTCTTCGTCACACTCACCCTGACCCATACCGCCCTTGCCTTCGCGCCGCCCCCGATCCCGCTCAACTGGACGACGCTCTCCCCCTGTGCGGTCGACAACCCCGCGCGGATCCTCGCGGGCGACGTGACGACCGTCGTCGCCGACAACACGCCCGCGTCCTGCATCGCCTCGTGCGCCGCGCTCGGGGCGGGGTTCGGGTACGCCGGCGTCGAGTTCGGCGACGAGTGCCACTGCGGGACGGGCCTCAAGGCGCCGCTCGACGAAGGCCCCGCCGCGGTGTGCGACATGGCGTGCTCGGGGGACCCGACGCTGGCTTGCGGGGGCGCGTGGAGCATCCAGGTTCGTATGGCGCTATCGTCATCGCCAGTCCTCCTGAAAGACGGAACTGACGGAACGCACGCAGGTGTATACGGTCCCCGCCCTGCGCCCTGGGAGCTGGGCGTACCAGGGGTGTATCGTCGATACGGCCGAGACGCCAGCGTTCAGCACGTCCGCGCTGCAGACCATCGCGTCCAACCTCGACCTCGTGAACCAGTGTCTTCAGGCATGCGCGCACGCGGGCTTTTCGTTCGCGGGCGTGGAGAACGCGAGCGACTGCCTCTGCAGCAACGACGGGATCGCCGCTGGGGCCGCAGTCGCGGATGAGACGGACTGCAGTTCGCTGTGTCCCCTTCCGGGCGACGCGGGCTTCGAGTTTTGCGGGGGCGTGGAGAGGCTGGGCGTGTTCAAGTTCATTGGGTGATCGGAGTAGGTTCCACATAGTTTGTAGGCGTTCGAGATCGCAGGTTCCGACCAAAAAACTAGTGATTAGCCGTCCCTCCAAATACTCGATACAAACATGTTAGTACAGTACACACAGAGCAAATAGCAAGAGACCGGCACATATCTAGTCATCGTCCTCCGCCTCCGGCTCGACGTCCAGCTCCATCTCGTCCGTCTCCTCCCGCGACATCTCCATCTCCATCTCCTCGTCCTCGGCTCCGTCTCCGTCTCCGCCTCTTCCGCCCGCCTTCACCCCAACCCCGAACCCACCAGTAACCCCATTCACGACCCGCGCGTGCTCGTATCCCTGCACGCCCGCCCGCGCCCGCTCCGTGATGACCCTCTTGACAGGATCCCACACCGCCCCGCTGTCGAAAAACCTTCTCTTCTTCCCGTTTGCACTCCCATTTAGCGCGTGTCCATGCGCGTACCCGCAGCCATCGTCATCGTCATGCTCCAGCGCGAGCTCGCGCTCGAACTCGGGCGGCAGGCGGGGCACGTCGAAGAACTTGGACGTGACGATGCTCATCCGCTTCCGGCCTCTTCTCAAGCAACGCGAGGAGCGCCGTCGTCTGCGGTTACGGGTGCGGGTCGAGGACTCGCCGTCTGAGTCGTCGGAGGTCGACTCGGGCTCGGAGTCGGTCTGGTCGGACTGCGTCTGCAGGTCGTACACGTGCCGCGCGTGCTCTGTCGCAGCAGGATTCAAGATTCAGTACGAGTACGAGAGACGATGGGGTGGGGGAAGGGAAAGGGGAAGGGGACGTACGCGCGAGCCGCTCGTCCAGGTCGTCTATGGGCGCATGGGCGTGGACGCCGCCGAGGCCGAGGTGCTCGGCGAGCCCCTCGCTCGGGACGTCGTGCATCTGCACTGAGGGCGCTGGGCTGAGTTCGGATAGGTATCTCAGACATTTCTTCCTGTAATGTAACGCACAACGCGAATCAGCATCTGGCACACACGAACCCGCACCCCAGGCCGGCGCAGGCAAAAACGCGAATGCGCGCACCGAATCTCATCAAGCGACCCATCCTTGAGGTTCAGGTCCTCGAGGTTGCTCTCCAGCACCTCGAGCCGATACCGTGGGCCGAACCACTCGAAGTACTCGTTCCACGGCAGGTTGAGGTCGATATCGCGCTCGACCCCAAGCGCGCACGCGGTCTCGTACGTCCACGCGCGCGCGACGTTCTTCACGGTGTACCCGCCCCCACCGAGGAGCATCATGGGGATGTTCTTGGAGCGGACGTACTGCACGCAGTGCGCGTGGCCGTGCATGGTGAGGTTGAGGCCGCCGAGCTTGTCGCCCGACAGCGAGTCCGCGCCGCACTGGAGGACGATCGCGGACGGGCGGAAGACGTCGAGGATCTTGTCGAACACCTGGCGAGGTGTCACGGTCGTGGTCGTCAGCGGGTGCAGCGAGTGTCGCAAAAATGGCCGGGGGGGAATTTGTGAGACGTACGGGTTCGAAGATGCTCTTGTAGGCCTCGTCGGTAATGCCGTCCTTTAGCGGAACATTTACCGCGTACCCCATCCCCCTGCCCCTCCCGCGGTCCTCGAGGAGGCCCGTTCCAGGGAAGAACTCGCCGAACTTGTGCAGGGAAAACGTCATGACGCGGTCGGTGACCCAGAAGGCCTCCTCGACGCCGTCGCCGTGGTGGCAGTCGATGTCGATGTAGAGCACGCGGGGGACGTAGCGGAGCATCTCGAGGATGCCGAGGACTATGTCGTTGATGTAGCAGAAGCCGGAGGCCTCGCGCTTCTTGGCGTGGTGGAGTCCCCCAGCCCAGTTTATGGCGATGTCGGTGTGACCCTGCATGAGACGGTTCGCGGCGGCTGTCATAGAGCGTGGGTTAGGATATGACGCATACGAAAGTGAATGCGGAGAAAAAGGGACGTACCGATGGAGCCGCCAGCGGATATGGACGAGAATTCAAAGACGCCTTCGAATGGGGGGTTGTCGTCTCCGACAAGGAAGCGGGAGCCTTGGTATGTGAGTCTGCGTGCGTTGTCTGGGGTGACTCTGGAGAGAAAATTGATGTATTCGTCTGTGTGAAAGCGCGTCATGGCCTCCGGAGTCGCGCGTTTGGGACGCTAGCCGTGCGTGGCGAGGGTTGATTACACGTGTGAGCGAGATGGGTTTGAAGGAGATCACGTACGAGGACGTGCATCTTTGGAAGCATGTCGTATGCCTGGACGAGCTCGTGGGTGATACGCATCCGTTGCGGCTTCATGGCGTGGTGGACGCCGTAGGAGTAAGAACCGACGTCCGCTGGGAGAACGATTGGATGGGAAAGAGCGGGGCGGTAGGAAGCGGGACTCACGGTCATAGTAGTATGACACCCTCCTCTTGGACACATCCATGGATTCAGACTCTCATCCAGATCGTACACCGGGTGGGGGATGTCGAACGGATGGCGGAGGTGATCGAGAGACGAATTGCCAACGCCAGAGCTTGACTAGAGCGATAGGATCCGACGAGTTCTACAGCTTGAGTCCTTGATATGCAGCGTATATAAACTGAAGCAAGCAAAGGCAGAGATCCGAGGATGGATGGCGGTTCGAGTCCAAGCTGAAAGGGCACAGGTGAGAGGCTTGCAATCTGTTGTCCGTCCTCCGCGGGGTGTGGCCTTGAGTATCTCAGATCCAACGCTGATTAGATCGAGATCTGCGTGCGAGATGAACCAGGGCGCCTACACTGGGGGAGTCCCCAACCCGGTCCTCGTCCTCTCGAACGCCCTCACCTTTCATATTAAAGGTACTTCGTTAGACCCACGCATCTGATCTGGACGTATAATTCCCACCTAGTACAATCTACAAATGACGGTGCGATGATCTACTACTCAATTTAATAATCAAGGATCCCCGCTAATGTTCATCCCACATCTCCAGGTTCCCTCCAAGTCCTCGCGACTGCCTCAAGAGGTCCTTCTTACCATCTTTAAGCTTGTCGAACCCTCTCCGTATCTTTGTCCACCATCCATAACCAGTGGCCCTAGAAACCCTTGGCTCGTCTCGCTCAGGACCAAGAAAGCTCTCGTTCTGGTCTGCAAAGCGTGGGCTGCCCCAGCCACCGAGCTCCTCTACTCCGACGTCATCCTCAGGAGGATGGGTCAAATATCCGCACTCGCCCACACACTCCGTATAGAGAGAAACAAAAGCCTGTCCAACCTCGTTCGCTCCATTTGTTTCGACATGTGTGTTGTCCTAACCCACTGCACTGATACCGTCCGTCAAGATTTCGAATACATCCTAAGCCAGTCTACAATGCTGTTATCCTTCACTTTCAACCCACACCCCCACCCTGGGTTTGATTTTGGCGATGGGCCCCCTCCTGGACAGGTCCCCCCAGGGCCTACAGCCTTCAATCCGACTTGGATCCTTGACCTCGACCGCGGGCGTGCTGGCGGTCTTCTATCGCGGCTGCTCACCTCCCGCCTTTCGACTTTGTCTCTCAGCCTCACCACAGATGGAGACAGTTTTCCCCGCCTCGCACGAATCCTTTCCTCCGCACCCCGTCTCTCCCGCCTGGACCTCGGCCGTGTCTTGGTACTCCACCATGCCAGTGTTCTCCCCGACGCATGGTCCACTCTCCCCGATCTGTCCTTCCCTGAGCTCGAGTCACTTTCCATCTACGGCGACTACCCACCGTTCCTCCAGTACGTCACCACGCAATGGTCCATGCCGCGCCTCGCGTCCCATTTATGTAGGGAAGACATCCCTATGTCCCTCATCGCCGCGCACGGCACGCAGCTCACCTATCTCCACTGCATGTACTCCGACTGGTCGCTCCCTTACATATCCGCAAACACCGACCTTCTCCCACGCCTGCACGAGCTCTGTCCCCGCATCTCCCACCTCGTCCTCCGCCTCGGCCCCCACGACCGCGCCGCGCTCAACATCAATTCGCCCACCCTGCGCTATCTCGACCTCGACGCTAACCCCTCCGTCGCCGCCTACCGCGCCATCACCCTCGCCTCTACCGCGTACGCCCCGCAGCTCGCCAAAGTCCGCATGGTCATGGCCTTGTGCGACTTCATCCCGCTCCACTTCCACCCCACGCACATGCCCGGCTCCTCCCGCGCGATCGAAGACGTCTCAGACATCCCTGGGGCGCGCGAGTCGGACGACCGCGCGGACTGGCTGATGCTCACCACTGGGGGGATCGAGGGGTGGTGCCCCGGGCTGGGGCTGATGCGGCAGCACGCGTGGGCCGTCGCGCTCGACGAGCGCTGCGAGGGGACGTTGCACCCCGGGGCGGCTGGGGACCCCAGGATCCCGGACGACGACGAGACGGACGAGGAGGGCGTGTATGAGTACAAGTCGCTCCCTACGAGTCCCGTGGATTCGGACTCGGATGCGGAGGATTCGGATAGGGATAAGGACGGTGCGGGCGATGAGGACGGTGATTGCGAGATGGGCGATGTGCGTTCGGAGGACGGGCTGGACTCGGATATGGAGCGCGAGTGGTTCGAGGTCGAGCCGGAGAATCCCCCGTATCCAAACAAGGTCGCGTTCGTGGACGACCCTCTGGATTCGAGTCGCGGGCAGTACGATCGCGAGACGATACTCGAACGGTTCTCTCAGAGCCAACTTGGAGACTTCCTGCTGGAATGACAGGTGGGGATATGCCGCTCGTCCCCATTAAATGTAGGTTTTGTGGAGGAAGTCGTACCTACCGATGTTTACATGTATACGTACTGTACATATTGTGCGCCCTTTCATCGTCCAGTGTCCAGCGTATCATGTCTAAATAAGTCCAACCTAAGCTATAAAATGACTGTCAGCTACTATCCCAACAAAAATTGGCGCATACTTAGTACTCACGTCCATCCGATTCATGAAGAGCTATACGACGGCGGCAGCATCGCCTGGTTGTACAGCCGCAAGCCAGAGTCCGTGGCCAACCTTGGTCCGTCATCCTGTCTCCTCGCCCCCTGCCCATGAGCGACCGCATGAAGCAAACTCTGTGCTAACGACAACGCTTCCTCCGGCGGGCGGGTTTGTTCGGGGGCGGCGCGGGGCGTCGGACGGGCCAGGAGCCCCGCACCCGAAAGGGTGCTCGACGCGTTGTCGTCCCCGTCCCCGTTCTCTGAGAGGGCCCCGGTGCGGGATGCCGCGTTCACCCTGCTGGCGGAGATCGGGACCACGCGTCCAAAAGATGACATGGCAGGCGCAGACGACGGTCCCGCCGCGGAGGGCGCGGACTCGGACACGGTAGGGGAGGGCAGAATGGGTGGGCTGCCGGCCTTCCGCCTGGGAGAAACTGCGGGGGTGGTTCCCTCTTGCGTGGTTGAGGTTGCGTTGAAGGGCTGGATGAGCACTGCTTTGGTGGTAAGTATAGTACGGATGGGAGAATGAAGGAGGGGAGAAGGCGCACGGGAGCGTTTGTGACGCTTTTTCATCCGCACGATGTACGCGACGAGGAGGATGATTATGAGAACCAAAGCCCCCGCTATGCCGCCAATAATCGCGCCTGCAGTTCTGACGCTAATGGTCTTGGATCCCGACCCGCTGGGAGGTGTATCTGTAACGGCCGTGATCCCAGAAGACGATCCCGTGGGGTTTTGAGAGTTGGAGGTGTAGACGAGAAAGAAGTCCAGCCAAAACATGTTGGGACTAGTCCCATTCATGTTCGTGATCAAGATCTCGTGGGTTTCCCTGGAAGACAGGTCGAGCTTCGAGAAAAAGGTCACGTTCAAGACCGAGGGGCCGGACGGCGTGAACGGCGCGGTGTAGGTAGAGACGACGCTACCGTCGATGGCGTATTGCGTTGTTGGCTGCCCAGCGACATTGCTCGGCTCGAGGGTGCCGAAGACCTGAATCCCAGTGCCTGCGCAGACTCTTAGCACATTCTCGGCCTACGTTACCTTGGGAAGTGTAGTGCTCACCTGTAAATGTAAGCGATGCTGTCTGTCCCGCTTCTGATACCCCATGTCTCGTGTGGTCCACCTCCGGGACGAGGTTTGGGACCCAAGTCCAGTTGTGTGAGTACTGAACCGCAGTGTTGCTGTCGTCAATGAGAGTTGGAGCCGACATGCCAGGTCCTCTACACAGACGATTGCGATTGCGCGATGGCACAAGAGACGAGGGCCCCGTCGGAGGGTGGGGGAAGAAGAGAAAAGACTCATTTCAGGCACCTGTTTTGATCAAAGATGACCGCCCATTTTTACCAGAATGGTCCGCGTGGGAGCGGTACGGAGTACCGTTTCGTCCTCCCGGTGGGACCAATCGCCGCTGCTATTGGGACGTGAGTTACGAGAGAGATGTCGTGCACCGATGCCTGAAGCGAAAGAGGTCTTGCGGGTGCCGGTTAAGGTCAAAGTTGACAGGAAAGCATGCTTTGATCCGCTCTCATCCCGCGATTACAAGATCAGAACAGATCGAAGCCCTTTAACAGGAAAAGCGGCTTCAGCGACCGTGAGACGCGTAAGCATCTCACCATGAGGGATCATGAGGAGGCCATCGCCAAGAGGGACGTTTGGACCCAACCTGGAGGATACAATACGTGTTAGCGCCGAGAGGGCGAGGACGAGGCGAACGAACCTTCACCACCCTCTGAGTCGATCAACTGCAACGACTCGGAGAGCAGCTGGAGGAAACAACATGAATCAGAACATCAAAACTCAACAGCCGGCAAACCCGAACCTCCTTATCGGACCACGATGATCCCCCTGCCTCAGATCAAGGGACAGGGACATGATGAAGTAGCTCTCCTTCCCAAAATACATGTAAACCCGCTTACTGGCAACGGATTGGGCTTGTTGAGAGAGCCCGCTGCAGCACCTTCTTGGGATCGGGCACGAGAGCGAGCGGTATCCCAAGAAATCACCAAGAAGACCATGACGACGCACGGTTGTCGATACAACCTAGACAACATAATACATCTGCAACCTGGAGTCGGACTGAATCAGCCACAAATAAGTCCCTGAGACAAAGAACGACAAACCTTACTGTACCGCAAAGTCTATCCCAGCCGCAGAGTCCGTACAACACACAAGATCGCCCCGCTAGTCCGCCGTATACGGCGGCGGGAGCGCAGGCTCGTTATACAACCGCAGCCCCGAATCCTGGTCCCGAGTCCGCCGGCCCCGCGATGACAGCAAGCTGAGCAGCGATTGCGCGCGCGACTGTTCCTGCGCTGGCGCGTACCATCGCGCGCGGGACGCCTCGGTGTCGGCGGGCGCGGGAGTCAGAGTCGAGGACGGTGCGTAATCGCTCGCGCCTGCGCCTACGGAACCCGATGCTGGCGAAAGGGGGGTCCGACCGATGCGTGGCGTGGGTCGCGCAGACGAGGGGCCGTAGATGGACTCCTGGACTTTCATGTCAGCAGTGGGGAGGTCACGCCGTGGGGAGATTGGGGAGGAGGTGGATGGCCCTGCTGCTACTGATCCGCTACCCATGGCAGCGATTTGTGCGCTCGATTCCGCCAGAGATATCGCCGATGAGGCCGTTGCTAGGTGCGAGTGTGAGGCGGGGGAGGTAAGAGCCGTGGACGAAGCGAGTGAGAGCTCCGGGATCTTGTTGACCTTGACGGCGGGGCTCCCTCCGCTCGGTAGTAACGTCCCGCTGGACGAAGTACGTTCGCGAGTTTGAGTTGTAAATGGTTCAATATCTGCGAAACCGTCAAAACGAGTTGCGAGAATTGAATTTGGGTCAACTCGCCGTTTGGTCTCCGACGCCTTCGCCGTACGCAGAAGAATACAAGTCCCAGAAGTGCGAGAAACGCCACGCCGCCTACCACACCACCGACTATCTTGCCAGTATTCGAATGGGCCGAGGAGTGGGACGTGCCTGAAGCTGGTGAGATACCGGTGGATGACGTACCGCTCGTTGTTGTGTGGGAATTTGACTGAGGAGACGCAGTTGCGGTGCCGCTGAATGGATGAGTGGTGGGGTCAGTCGAAGTCGATGATGATGAAGAGGAAGAGGAAGAAGCCGTAGATAATGGCGACGCTAATGCCGTGAGTACTGCAGTGGTCGATGAGGATGTCGTTGCCGACGTAGTAGCAGTACTATGTACAGTAGGAACGAGCGTGTTGGTAGGAGAGTTGGAAGGAGTGACTGACGTAGATGTCGAAGTGGTGGTCGTTCCACCGGAGGATGGGGCTTCGGTGTATATGAGGAAGTAATCCAGCCAAAAGGTGTTCGGGCTCGTGCCGTTCACGTTCGTGATCACAATCTCATGGTTGTCGAGAGCGAGATCGAGTTTCGAGAAGAACGTCACGTTGAAGTGGGTATCTCCAGAAGCCGTGAACGGCGCGTTGTATGTTCCTACAAGATTCCCGTCGATCTTGTACGTGGTCGTCGGCTGGCCGTAGCGATCGGTGGGCTCGAGCGTCCCTATTACCTGAACGCCAGAGCCTGGGCGTTGCATCACGGAATCAGCTGTCAGAGCGTGGTGTTAGGACGGACGTGCTCACCGTAGAAGCCCAGGGAAGCTGTCAGTCCTGCAATGGCAGCACCGTGCCTAGTGTGGTCGACCTCGTTGACGAGCTGGTCCCAGATCCATCCGGGGGCGTACTGCACCACGGGATTTGTGTCGTCGATCAAGGTCGGGGACGACATCTCCTATCCAGGTGCGGGCTCCGCACCCAGGATGCGAGAGCCGTACAGACGAATAGAGCAGAAACGGAGGCCTGCACGGGTGGAAGCCTGCACGATCTTGCGCGGTGCTAGATAGAGGTGGAAGGAGAGAGAGAACAGCCGGAAGCGCATCACGGCGTGCGCACTGGCAATGAGCGGGGTGATTTGAGCATCGAGGACTGCGATCTGAGCTGGTGATTAACATGCTGAGTTCCCATTTACCAACTCCTCGGGTCTGACCGCGCCAATGCGATCATCAGATCCACAATGCATCTTCTGGTAAAATGATGCCTACCTTGGAAGTCAGATATCGTGATCCTTCGGCGACTCCACGTCTACCGAGATTTTGGCAAAATAAACAGCTTCGCCTCTGGTAGTCATACATGGACAGAAACGAAGGCGACCGAAGGCCTAGAAGTAACGGGCGATGAATGAGTGCTAGGTATAGACCGAATGAAAAAATCCGAACCTAACCTGTGAGCGTGCATCTGTCATGGGCAAAGGAAGGCCGGTTGAGACCGCCGGGTAGCCCAAAGCCTGAGAATAATGACGTTGCACATGAGCATGCGTTTCGCCGGCAGTATATGATATCAGCACAAGGCTGTGTTATCACGATAAGGACCTCGGAATCTCAAGGACTTGCTCGAAGCGAAGCGATCCTCAAACCGGGTTGGTCAACGCTACTCCTTCGCTCAGCTTGGATTGGAGAATGGACAGGACAGAAGATACAGAGAAAACTCACCGAAGCCTTAATGCGCCAGTCTGTCGAGACTCAGGTGTGAATACCCACGATATACAGGTATCGAGGAGACGCATTCACGCTGGCAAAGGCTCAGAGAATAGCATTTATGGATCTTCAAGCTTCAGGGTGGACTGCATGGTGGATAAGTCAGCCAATCGCCATCGACTTGACAACGAATTTGAGGATGTCTCAATCCGGCAACGCAAGCGCCCTCCAACCAAGATCTGCCGACTGTCGCTCGGCAACTCCCGAATCTGCTTTTTGACTTCCAAGTTCACCGATTGTACTTACATGAGCTTATAACTGCCCAGTATTTCGTCTCTAGCCGGTGAATGACTACTTAGGACTCTTGAGAAGATAGCAACACAGCTAAAAGCCATTCCCTGCCCCTCCGCTATCGGCGTTTTCATCGAAGTGAGCAGTGAATGCGCCCAGGACGTTATTGCGATGCATCCCTTTGAATGGTACGTGGCATGCTCAAGCACACATACGACTAAAACATGCGCGAAAAGCGACACACTTCACACGGAGGCTATGAGTGGCGCGGTGGAAATAAGTGGGAAGGGCTACCGGTGCGCCCGGACAATGCTGTTGCAGTATTGGGCGATAACGCGGGGTCGAAGCGGATGGTCGAACCTTCGAAGCTGTCGGAAGGGGAGGCAGCAGGCAAGATATCTGCGGAAGGCGAAAATAAGCGCATATTAACCACAGCCATGTTGGGATGGGCGACATCAAGGGATAGTGGGGGTGGAAGGAGTAAATGATAGATAGAACGACATATCTGCGCTGGATCTAGATGCAGTTCAGGATCCTGTGGGCTCGGACTCCGTACGCAGGTATACGAGTCCGACGCGGAGGACTCAGGAGGCCTTTGTGCGTGCAAGTTCCACATTTTGGCGGTTCGCTGACCGCTCGACTCCCAGCGACCCCTGCAACGCCTACAGAACGGCTGTGCACGCACCGTTGGACGGATATACCGAGCAGCGATTGGATAGAGGTCAGCTGGATAAGCTGAGAAGGGTCATGCTGACAGTGCCTTGAAAAGATGCCATTTAATTAGAATATAAATAATACGATGCTACTAGGGAAACTTACTTATGTTGCTGAATAGGCTCGGATATCTGCCATCACCCGACGACCCGAAGACATCAGCACAGCGTCACACTTGCGTGCCGTCCATCTAACGGAGCCGGAAGGAACTTACATAGACAACGGAGTACATAATTTTTCTCCCCGCTTGAAGACTGACCGCCGGCTGGTGTACGATGACCTACGCTGTCACGAGTACCCGTCAGCAGGAACGGGCCCTCTGCGCAGTCGCATAGGTACCATGTAGGCCGTGCAGCGTACCTCGAATAGCGAGTGCCCTACGGCAATAGCCCCCACTGTACGAACAGGTTCCGCCGTCCGCGCTATCTGAAACCAGACTGTGACCCCATCCCCAAAATCATCCATTACGTGTATTCAGATACGGTGGACAGATGCGAAGAAGACGGACCACCCACCCCCGATATCCATGGCTGCTCAAATAAAGCGGAGGGTTGTGGAGAGTGCGCCACAGGGGCAACGAAAAACATCGAGAAGAACCCTTCTATGGAAGGGCGGGGTCGACGAGTATCAGCAGTGCCTGGAAAACCTGTGATCGTATCGGTAAGGGTGAGCAACACGTTGCGCGTGGGATCGGACGCCACGTCTTCGAAGATTCAGAGGACGGCTCCCCTGGCTCACCACGTTGCGCGAGATGACCACGCGAGGTCGCACGTCCAGAGGACACCCACGAGGACCCACAAGTCAACTACCGCTCGCGACGGGCGGGGACTCTTGAATGTGAACACGCGGCCCCAAACGGACGGGACGTGGGCCGGAAACGTTTCGCGCACGCATTGGCACTCGAAGCTTCTGGGCTGTAGATTTCTGGTTCAGGAAGGTGCCACCAATGCGTTGAGTCAGGAAGTGGAACCATGATCGCCCATGCAGGACCCCCGGAGCTCGCAAGCCACCGGAGCTCCGAGAAGGAGAAGCTCGCGTGCGCAACCTGGAAGGCCAATGCAGCAAAGGCGATGATTTACATCCGCTGGAAGTGCGAGGACGACTTACGGTAGAGGCGCAAAGCGGGCGCCCCGAACGCTCGGGGGAAAGTGAAGCTCGAGGCGGGGCGATGAGTTTTTCTCTGAAAGATAGAACTGAGCGGATGCAGAGCGCGGAAGCCGGGCTTCACGGTTCAGACATTACGTTGGAGGTCTCTGTTGCAGCACGGATCTTCCATCTGAATGCGCAGCCATCCTCTGTTCTCCTGCAGTGTCTTCATCAACCGCAACGGGCGCATGCGACGCAATGAGCGATGTGAGCCTGAGGACGTCGGGCGCACCCAAGGTGTCGCACTATGCAGTTCCAGTATGCCGACATTGGAAACTCAGGTGCGTCTCCAGAACCTGCGGCACAGGCTCGAGTCTGATGACGAGTCACGACACTTCTGCGGTGAACGTGTCAACATTGTTTTGGCTTCGGAAGGTCCGGACAGAAAGGTACGTACTGCGGGACCCAAATACCCGAATATAACCATCGGGCGGGTGCCGAGAGGAGAAAGACGGTGCCGTCGGGGACTCAGAGCGGAGCCGTGTGACCCTTCGTGCGGCGCAGAGAAGCTGACGAAGGGCGGGGACCATCGGAAGCTCGGAAGATGTGGTTTGATAGATTTTGGTTAGGTTTCGGCAGTAAGTTTTCAACGGTGGCTCATGAGCAGCGCACCTTGAGACTGATTCCGCGTGGACAGTAAGTAGTGAGCACTGTGTTTCCAAGATATCAAAAGCCAGGGCTGTCGAACTCGGGATATTAACACAGACGCGGAGAGCGATCGTCGATGGTCACCGTGGATATGAAGTGCAGTTAAGCGTGGGCATCGGGTGGCACTTGATTGCTTCGCGTATGACCGACTGGGGTGCGCCGCAGAAGACAGACCTGGGAAGCCATGTGGTAGTCGTCAGATGAGCAAGAAGAAATACCTCGAATCTTGGAGAAAGAGGTCTACCTTTTTCGAGAACGGGCGTCGAACGCTGTCACTGCCGGAGCCTTGAACGCATCTTGACGCTACTTGTTAATGTACACGGCTGCATGCGGCATTGGTGGCGTAGACGACCAATGAAGGACCACTGAAGGGGTTGAAGCACTCGGTAGAATTTGAACAGTGGCTAGGGTTGATAGGATCTCTACGCGCGACGCCGTGGTGAAGCATCCACTTGCGGAAGATACAGTGGGAACTCCTTGCGGCGCCGAGGCTAAGCCCGAGTCGGGGTTCCAGAAAGGCCGCCGTCCGCAGCAACGTTATAGTCGAATGAAGTACGAGTCCGATTGCATATGTCCTGCGCATAACCACAAGCAGTGAAGAAGGGGCACAAGAGGCAGGACGAAGTCGAGAGTAAGCCGGCGGGGGCCGTAGTCGTTGCCAGAAGAAGCGCACGCTCTGGGCGGGACTCGGGGGACACGAGGCTGTACCTGCCTGGAAGCACTGCCACGCTGGCCACCGCTTCCCATGCCGCCGGTCCAAGCTCAAGGCTTCCCTTGCCCAGAGACTACCAACCGTTCTGATTTCCCATCTCCCTACTCACAGATGTCACAGGCGGCTTCACTAGTCACCTCAGTCCTCGTTAACTGTGTGGCAATTCATGCAAACAACAGGCCTTATCAGCCAGCGAACGAACTTCAGGATCATTGCCCATGAGCTTGAGACGCGCGGATGACTCGGACGTCTCGACGAGGAGGTGAAGCAGCAACCAGTGCATTTCCATTGTCGTTCTTTGTCCTTATGCACTCACTGCCAGCGGACGTTGTCATCCCCCGCCCCCCTCCTCCAGCGCACATGCCAAATCAGGCACAGCTCATACGGCCTTGGACGATCTCTGCACGACGTATGCATTGATCCTGGCGAGCGATGCTGATTGCTATCGGCTCCACGCCAATCGCAGTGCCAGCCTCCCCGCTGGCGTCGGTTTTCAAGGCGTTGTGCAACTCGGCGCCCGACGTAAATGTCAACTCCGAGTCGCCGACCTTCCAAGTTTGTTGCGTACTGATGCGATGTCGTGATGCTTCCAGGAACGCCCGAGTCACCAAATTCAAATCCCTCTCATTTATTAATCTACCTCCACTGGTGCGCTTCCGCCAGTCATCCCCCTCTCGACCGCAGCTCTCTCCCCAGCACTTGTCTCTTCGCCGACCAACCTAGGCTATCTGCCTCACCCAATACCTATACCTCTCTGGCTGTGGATTTGAGACCCACATTTGTCTTTCGTGACCACATCTCGATCTCCCCGCCGCCTTCCTATAAAAACCCGGCTCTCCCTGCCGCCGTCTTATCTCTTCACCTCACGACTCTTAGCAAACATGGCTCACCAGTACGCCTACCCTCAGTTCTACTACCCGACCCCATACATGGTCCCATTCTACGACCAACCGTACGTCTCGCCCTTCATTCCTCCCATGACCAACCTCCCTGCGAACCCCGTGGTTCCCCCTCCACCCGAGCGTCGCGTTCACTTCGATGACGATCGCGAGCCTTTTCCTCCACGTCAACGTCGTCCTTCCTGGCACGCCGGCCTCGCTCCTCCCCCAAACCCGGTCCCCTTCCCCTCGCCTCCGATTATCGTCACCCCGCTCCCTCCCATCGTTCCTCTTCCCGCTCAGCCCGCCCCCGCTCCCGTGTTCACGCACCAGAGACGGCGTTCCGACACCTGCCTTCCCCAGCCAGCCTGGGTGACGTTCCCGACCATGGTCGCTCCGGTGGCCGCGCCGATGGCCTTCCAACCCAGTCCATCATCGCACACGGCGCAGATCCACCCTCTGCTCAACGGCGAGAGCGCCGCGGGCCCCAAGATCCTCTTCGACCTCTCCCTCCACTCCTTCAGCCCACAGCGCATCACCTCCTTCGGGCAGACGTCCGGCACCCCGCTCACACTCGACGAGCTGCTCGAGCCCGCGACGCACCCGCCCGTGTACCGAATGACGATCAAGTGCGACCTGCTCCCCGACTGGCCCGTCGACCTCTCGCGGCACACCACCCCACGCGAACGCTCGCGCGAGCGCTCCCCGTTCCTCTCCGTCTCCCCGCGCGAAGCCGAGGACGCCCCGATCACGGTGTACGACGTGCTGATGGCGGTCTACAAGACGGTGCAGCGGCGGATCAGCCAGAGCGACTGGGTGCGGCTGCCGGCGCGCCGCATGAACGAGGTCTCCGCGGCGTACACGCGGCGCTGCAGGAACTTTCCGAGCCCGGAGGCGTTCGAGGAGGCACAGGGCGTGCGCCGCGTCGACTACCTCGGCGGAAGGTACATGTTCCGCGGGATCATGCGCGAGAGCGGGCCGGATGGGTTCACGAAGATGAAGTTGGCGGTCGAGGGCCCGCGGTGAGCGCGCCGTTTTCGTCGTTCGAGAGCAAGCGAGAGTGATCGCTTCGGGGACCGTGGTCGACATCCTGGGGTATTCGGAACTGGACGCTCGGGTCTGAAGCTGGAAGGCTGGAGAACTGAAGAACTGGGGCTGCGCTCGGCTAAGACTGTTGCCTGCGCATTCATTGCATCCGCCCGCCGTCGCGACAGGCGTGGCGGCGATTCTGATAACGTATTACGTGGGGCGCGGCGTTTGGACGGCATGGCTGGCTGTCGGTGCCGCGGTGTGGACTTGGATTCTGTGGCTGAGGGCGACGGTTTTGGATATCGGTAACTTAGTTGCTTGGGTTCTGCTCAATCAGTCACGTCAGCATCTCCGCCTCACGACCACTTAGCTATCATCGCTTTTGCTTACCCCGAGTGCTTGGTGCTTTGGATACAAGTCTCATGCTACATCTAGGATCGTTCCGACTTCTTTGGTTGCTTATTTCGTTTGTGTGGACTATACCCGGTTACTTGTGTTAGTCTAACTTATCCAGTAATACCGATATCCCTGCTCGAAGAACACCTGAATGTCACAGTTGGAACATGAATACAGAATGCATGTGCTATGGTGGACGTATTGACCGAGTGTCTGAGTATCCATCTCCGACCACAAGGAGCGGATGCCACTATGACGCTTGCAGATTCCATCTTCGTTTTTTCCAACTTCCGTTTCGATATGTGGGAAAAGAATGTCAGGTAAAACCTGTATGGATCCATTACGAGTCCACGCCGACTCCCCGAGCTCGCAGCAATGGTGGGAGGCAGCACAGAACTCGGTGAAGTCGCGTTCGATGGCCGGGCCGGACGGCGGGACAGACGGGAACCCGGTCAACCGGCGCTCTCACGCCCAACACCACGCCTTGCTCAGCATCGTCCAAGACGATCTCCACGACTTGTACTTATACCACGACGCAGCTGCCCGTCATGCGACCACCCCAGCGACTCGCGTCTGTCTCTCTCGTTTTCACCTCCCGCCTCAAGCCCCAATTCATCCCTCGCCACCCCGTTTTCCGATACCGAATGGCCAGCACCACTACTGTGCGTACCCGGACTCCCCTCGCACCACGACCCGATGAGTAGCTCAATTGAGGGATGTGCACAGTTTGGCTTGAAGGAGCCATCTCTCGTCCACCAACAAGCGTACATCGATGGCCAATGGGTCAGCGCGAAGGAGGGCGCCGTCATAAAAGTCACCAGTACGCATCCCTTGGCTTCCTTTTATCGTCCGCTCTCTCGACTTATCGCTGCGATGTTTGCGCAGACCCCGCTACAGCTGAGGAGCTCGGGACAGTGCCGGAGTTGGGGTTGGTAGAGGCGAAGCAGGCCATCAACGCTGCCTCGAGGGCTTTCAAAACATGGAGCAAGACTACAGCCAAGGTCCGTCCCTATCCCCCCCTCGCGTGTTTCGTATGTTGAGCAGGTGTATCGTGTAGCACAGGCACGATATCCTCATGAAGTGGTATGCGCTCATGCGGGAGCACTCAGATGACCTCGCACGCCTCATTGTGAGTCTCGTGCTTACGAACCTCGTCGGCTTCGCGTTCTAAATCGGAGTATTAGACCCTTGAGAATGGGAAGCCGTTTGGGGAGGCCAAGGTGGGTTATCCTCACGGCATCGCAGTTCTACGCTCATGACCATTGCGCTAGGGCGAGAACGCATATAGCGCCTCGTTCGTGGAGGTACGTCGACCTGTGGTAGTGCTTCGTCCGTTTTGCTTAATACACGAACCCTTCGCAGTGGTTCGGTAAGCTCGACTCGCAAGTCGTGTCACGTTGTGCCTAACAAGGTGTATGCATGCAGCTGAGGAGGCCGTCCGAACATATGGCGGTGAGTCCGCACCCATGTTTTCCGTCTCATATCTGACATCTCTGGCTTTTTCAGAGGTTGTTCCCTGCGCCTTCCCCACCATCCGTAACGTTGTCGTGAAGCAGCCGATTGGTACGCAGCTCATTCTCCCGCTCCCTTCGCTCGTGGTTCTCATCCTCAATCCTCGATTTACAGGTGTGGTGTGCGTGCTCGTCCTCGAACCTTGCTTGAGGTGGGTCTGACGTCATTCGTTAGTTCGATCATGACGCCATGGAACTTCCCGTCTGCAATGATCACCCGCAAGCTCGGTGCTGCTCTCGCCGCCGGCTGCACGGCCGTCATCAAGCCGCCGCCGGAGACGCCATTCTCAGCCCTCGCGCTCGTCGAGGTGCGTTCTAGCCATAATCCGCCGCCGCCTGATGGCGGCGCGCCGACTACATCGCCCTGGACCGGTACTGACGAACATGGTTTTGCGTAGCTTGCGACTCGCGCTGGCGTGCCGCCTGGAGTCATCAACATCGTCACCACACAGACGAACGTGGCCGAGGTCGGACGCGAGATGTGCGAGAACCCCGCGGTGAGGAAGGTGTCGTTCACGGGCAGCACGCCCGTTGCCAAGCTGCTGTACGGCATGGCTGCGAGCACCCTCAAAAAAGTGTCGCTTGAGGCCGGCGGGAACGCTCCCTTCATCGTCTTTGACGACGCGGACGTAGACGCGGCTATCGAGGGTGCGTCTATCTAACCCTAACCCTGCCGTCCGAGTGCCTTAACCTTACTGTGCCCGCAGGTGTGATTGCATGCAAGTTCCGCGGCACGGGCCAAACATGCGTATGCGCAAACCGTATATACGTCCAATCCTCCGTCTACGCGGAGTTCGCCTCGCGCCTGGCCGAGCGAGTCGCCGCATTCAAGGTCGGCAACGGCCTCGACAAATACACGTATGTCCCCATCCCACCCCCGCTGCACCTCAACGACTAACAGTCGGAACAGGACTCATGGCCCCCTCATCCACGAGCGCGCGGTCGCGAAGGTCCAGCGACACGTCGACGACGCGATCGCGCAAGGCGCGCAGCTCCTCCTCGGGGGCAAGCGCCTGCCCGGCGTTGGCTCATTCTTCGCGCCAACGGTCCTCTCGGACGTGCCCCCCGGCGCGCTCGTGAACAAGGAGGAGACGTTCGGGCCGCTCGCCGCGCTCACCCGGTTTGAGACGGAGGAGGAAGTCATACGTCTAGCGAACGACGCGCCTGTCGGACTCGCGGGCTACTTCTTCTCGCGGGACGTCGGGCGCGTGTGGCGCGTCGCGGAGGCACTCGAGGTCGGCATGGTGGGCAGCAATACGGGCGTGATCAGCCAGGCGGTCATTCCGTTCGGGGGGGTTAAGGAGAGCGGGCTCGGTAAGTTGTGTTGTTCTGCTCGTGCGGGCCGTGTGAGACGTGTATGAGTACTGATTGGCGTGACTTGTAGGTCGCGAGGGCGGGCATGGGATTGACGAATACTTGAATGTCAAGCTGATCGCTTTTGGCGGCTTGTAAGGAAAAGGCCTGAAGCTCGAGTGCGAAAGGAAGATCGCAGGCGGAAAAGCAATGCTACGTTAAGTACGTGCGGAACTTGGATTAACTCGCGACACGCCTGCTGTCACGCTATGCTTTTGACATTGTATTATTAGCCCCCCGAACAACAAACAGCCTACGCACATGTCTAGCCTCGCAATGTATGTATAAAATGCAGTATTCGCAACAATCTGAAGCTCTGTTCGCTACCGCTTCGTGTGTGGCAGAAACCGACCTCCGATCTTGGATTTGGTTCTGGTCGCGAACTCTTTAGCGTGCAAGGCTTGATCTTCAAAGGGATCGGCCTGGTACCGGAGGCTCATCTTTGTAAGTGCCAACTTGCTTCCGAGTATCACGCCTTCGCTCGAGCTGGTTAGCTGAAGCCTTTGACCCATATGTACTGTTCCCCTTTCAGCACTGTCCTGATCCTCATTATACTAGTCAAGGAACATTGCTGTACGCGCCGGGGCCCACCGAGAATCGCATGAAACGATCTGTGATAAAGAATGAAGCCTTTACACATACCTCGTACCGTCGGAGATAACTTCCAAGCTAATCCGAGCCCGTTTTGTTGTCCAAACCTTATGAGCGCACATGGGGTAGATCCGTTAGGGTTAGGGTTAGGGAGGAGCGCGAACGCGAGCGAAGCGAGCGTGAGCGCGACTAGAACGAAGCAGCCGACAGGCGATAGGGATTCCCCTACCGCAGCCTGTTTCGCTATATAGTAGCTCATCAGGACTGCCTTAGTAAGTTCCGTTTGCTTTCCGAGTGCAACGTGACGAGGTGACTAATTCCCCGGTCGGACTCGTTGACCTAATAATGATGATGTTGACGGGCCGTGCGTAAGCACGGCCTAGTAAATGATCCGCTTATGCGAAAACAATTACTGTCGACTGCTGCGTACTAGCCCGTTATGATCCGATGCGCGTGCTCGGCGTGAGCCGAGTGCAATTGCACATGACTTCACATGTGACTTTCGCTGGCACGTGCAATTCTGCACGTGCACATCACATGATCCGAAGATAACCTTGAGCGCTGAACCACGCACCTGACGAGCACGTGATGTTAGTCACGTGCCCGCTAACTTATACTTTGCGTTAGGGTCTGGGTTCGGGTTAGGTTCGGTTAGGGTTAGTGTTAGGGTTAGCTGTACAGTTGACGTCAGCATATAGACGACGATTAAGCCGTAATTAAACGTACGGTTAGGGTTTGGGTTAGACCGCAATACACGACGTTATTGAGAGACGCCGTACATTTAATCCACTATTAGGTTATGAAAGGTTCTACAGAGCAAGTTTAGTAGAACACTTTTGGACGTGTGTTTTTAAATAACGATTAGATCGGAATGCAGTTGGGAAAACCTGATAGGCTCCGATCGCCCTTACAGGAATACATAGGACCGAAGTCCTTCCCCGGACCGTTATAACGGCCGGTCCGACCTGCTTTCATGTGAAACAACTCTGACGCCTAATCGCCATGGGCAGTTTATAGCTCGGACCAATACAGTTCGCGCAAACCATGCCTCGCGCGCTGTCCGCACACCTCCCGCACGCATCGCGTGCATTGGGACTTCCGAGTTTATCATGACGACGTACGCCAAAGTGATCACGTGTGACACAACAGACACGCGCGACACTCCAGGATTGGCTGCGGGCTGTCGGGCCCTAGCCTACCTGTTTACGTTCGGCCTTGTGTGGGGATCCACTTAATGTCCGCTCCTTCTTCACGGAAGGAACGAACGTTGAAGGGATATTCCCCCCTAATGCCGATGTACTCACTGGAACCACGACCCGTAAGGGTCGGCTCGACGGTGAGTGGTACAAGCATCCGGTGCCAAACCGGATGCGCGTAGGCGCGTACGTTACGAATGTTCGAGTACGTACGGCGACGGTGGAACAGAAAGGTTCACGGCGAACTAACGCCTCCCTTATCTGTCTATCCCGCTCGGGTTTTGTTAATTGCCCGAGTCCGGATCCGTTGATTTACTAATCGTTAACCAAATGTGCCTCTACCGAGACTTGGCGAGCGACGACGTAGCGAGGATAATCCGTGAAGATATATCACTTCGTCCTCAGAGTCTCCCGACGCGGCGTTACCCGCGTGAGGCAAAGGACGGTCTATCGTCGTCGTGGAATGTGATCCCTGAACCTCTGAGGGAGGAACATCTAAGTCTCTTTCTGTAAGGATCACCTCGTCCAACTTTGAAAAAACCTCTTTCTTCCAAAGACTTGTA
>BACB01002738.1:0-11019 GCA_000338015.2 Ganoderma multipileum BCRC 37180
GAATTCTCGCCAGTCGCTCAAATGTCTTCCGCAATATGTTCACCTTTCCACAGCCGGATCCATCGTCATCATCGGACGTGTCCACCTCACCCAGCACACCCTGCGCATCCGTCAAACTGGAGGGCGACTCACCAGAGGACATTCGTGAGCTACTTCGGTGCCTTATGCCTGGCAAGGAGTCGCCTACGTTAGTAAGCCCTACTCTTCATTTCGCATAGCATATCCTGACACGTCATCAGACCATTTTCCTCCGACGCGCGGCCCACGTACCAGGCGGTCTCCGCATGCATCCGTCTGAGCCACAAATACGAGGTCGACCATCTCCTCGATGCAGCACTCGACTTTCTCCGGAGGTACTATCCTACCGACTTTGCCGCCTACGCAAAATCCCCCGGACCCCCTCCATCCTTCAGACCCGTCCACTCCATCGAGCGTCGTCAACCTCGCCCGTCTGACAGGCGCACACGACCTCCTCCCCGTCGCCTTCTACGAATGTTGCTCGCTGGAACCCAGAGAGCTCCTTGGAGGCTTCCGGCGCGACGACGGGAAGTGCGAATCGCTCTTCGCCATGGACGTCGCGCTGTGCATGCGCCCGCAGGCCGCGCTCGCAAAGGCGCACGTCGAGCGAGCGATCAGCCTGTCGATGGCGACGGTGTGCGTCCCCAGATGGCACCAGCCCCTGCTCTCGTGCACGTCGGCTCTAGACACCTTCTCGTACATCAACATGACGCAGATTGGGACAAAGGTCAACACCAAGGCCCTTGCTGCGCGGCCTTGGCCGCAATTGAACAGCAGGTACCGGGAGCTCCGTCGATCTGCGCTAAATGTTTGGGCTTCCTGCAGAGGCAGGACGCGGCCCACCAGCAGATGATATGGAACACCCTTCCGCGCTTGGTGGGGGTCACGGTGGAGAATTGGAAGCAGTTGGAAGTCAAACTGCTTCCGCAGGCTACCGTCCCGCCCATACCCCAAGCTCAGGGTGTCGTCGGTCAACTACCACATTAGTTCTCTTGCTTTTCCTGAGCTACGTATCTGCATGGTCGCACTACTTCTTGGCTGATTCTCGTCACCGGCGTTCGGGTTCTCAGTACTCAGTCGTTGCGCTGCGCGTGTAATCCATCCCGTTCTGGATTATTTGTATGATCACACGTTGATACGCACTTCGACTTATCGGTGTTATGCGAACGGCGTACTGGTATCTAAATACAGCGTGTACATCAACTTAGTAACGTTCAGACACTGGCAGACCTCCCTTCGCTGTCCCTTCGATCGCCTCCACTCCGGAACGTCCACCCCAACCATGTCCAGGAAGATGTTCCATATCTTCGGCCTCACACACACCCGGCGCGTTCATGCATCGACCCAACGCTCCTCACAAACCCTCTCCCCGCCTGTTTTCGACATCCTGAGCCTTAACAACATTGACGGGTCCATCGAGCATCTCTCACAAGACAACTTCAAGCTCTGCATCGGGGCACAGCGCCAGCTCGCTTGGGAGCTCGCAGGCCTCGTCGAGCGCGTGTTCTCGGCGACCCCGGATGTGCATTGCCGAGCGTTCGCGAAGTGCAGCGCACCGTTGCGCGCGAGACGATCCATGCGTGCCCGCAGATGCATGCGCCAGGAGGGGACGAGGCTCTGGGGTTTCAGCGTGACTACATCGCGATGTGGGCGGGGCAGCTTGGGCTGTGTAGGAGATTCAAAAGGGAGATGGTGGGGCACGACGTAGAGGAGCGGCGGAGAGTGTGGATGCGGCTGCCGGAGATATTTGGGCTGGAGGACGACGAATGCGATTTCACCGACGGAAACGACGGGCAGAGTGGTTCAGACAGTGATTAAGCATGTGTGCTATCTTCTGTACACAGGCAAAGGTTACTCTCAACAGCCACTCATGGATAAACAAGGATACCGCGCATCGCTGGCAGAAGTATTGCCGCGAATCGCTTCAGCACAAAAGGTACTCGCCGCCTCACCGGCGCGAACGGATATGGGCGTGTACGGACATACGTATGGTCTACTCAGCTATCTGCATTCCAGTTACTGTCAATCTGTACGGATAGAGTCGCTCATTGGTTAAAATCGGCCGCCACAGAGTTGATAAACGAGATTGGTTCAGCACGATAGTCATCCGGAATGATAGCGAAAGTTGCATTGGACGAGCCGGAGGTGAAGTTCGTCATGTCGAACTGGATGAGAACCTAAGGACAGCACCGAACATCCGAGTCATCGACTGCCACATCGCTTCGTTTGGGAATCGAACGTACCTGGTTGTCGGATTTGTACTGCGGCCAAGTGGTTCCTGACAGTACGTGTACGAGGCACCGCTGTCAGCAAACCTGAGCGAGGAACAAAACAACATAACACATACGGGGAAGTCCCTTGCCATCGTTAGGCGTGCCGCTCACCGCGAACGACAGCCAGTAGTCGATCATAGCCCGAGACACCAGACCGCTATCGGCATTCGCCTCTCCAACGTCCGGGAGACCATACACGTACGGAACCTCGGAGCCATGGCGCACTATAAAATAATGAAGCACGTCAGCACTGCAGCAGACCCCAACGCCAGACATCCCCGAATGAAAATGCTAACACGTACCCCCGAGCGAAGGATCGGCCTTGGCCGCGTTCTGGTCCGCGAAGATATATCCATACGCGGGCACGCCTGCCTTCACCGCCGCCTCCATCCACGCCCTCCGGGGCGCCTGGAACGCCAGGTCCCCAAACAGCGCCGCAACGGCCTTGTAGTTGTCGCTCGCGCCGAACGTCTCGTTCCCCGTCCCGAACGGCGAGCCCAGGTCGGGATCCCCGAGGTACGTGAACAGCAGCGTCACGAGGCCCGACTGGAGCTGCGGCGTGAACACCGGGGGGTACGGGCTGTCCGCGTCGAGGAAGAAGTTGAAGAGGTCGGTGGTCGAGGAGAGCCGCTGCGGCCGCGCGAACGCCGTGCCCTCGTCCAGCACCGTGCCCGCGAGGAGCGAGATGTTGGAGGAGGTGAAGCCGCCCGCTGTGAGGAGGTTGGACGGGAGGTCGGGGATGAGGCCGGAGGGCCCGTCGAGGACCGGGACGAAGAGGAAGAGATCGGGGAGGACGGCGGCGGCGGCGGACCAGGAGGCGAGGAGCTCGGACGCGCTGGCGTTGCGCAGGCACGGGAACGTCGAGCCACGCGGGACGCCCGCGCATGCCGTCACGTTCGCGGCGAACGCGTCCCATAGGAGGTCGCGCCGGGATGCGTTGAATAGCGGCAGGCTGGAGGAGGAGCCTGACTCCATGATCTAGCGGCGACCGATGAGGACTCAGCGTGTTTCAAAAAACATCATATCTCGACGCTTACCACTCCCCGAACGCCGTAGTTGTCGAGGCCGGCAGTCAGGAGCAAGTGGCCAATGGAAATCGAACCCGCGCTTTGGCCGAACAGCGTGATCTGCAGAGACGTTAGTGCGGATGGGCTATGACTCGGCATACATACCTTGGTGGGATCTCCCCCAAACGCAGCAATGTGTTTCTGTACCCACGATATAGCTGCAAGCTGGTCCCTAAGCCCGAGGTTCACTGCACCAAGCTGTCCCGCTTCTGTCCCTTGTGGGAACCCGAACGGTCCAACGCGATAGTTGATGCTAACGTAGACTACGGGTGTTCCCTAGATCGCATGATAAGCCTTCAGCAGCAGCACGACTCGCAACTGCACAGAGAAACTCACCCTGAGAACGCTCTGCGCGATGATGTTGTTAGCGGTATAGTTTGCCGTGGTACCGGCATCGAAGCCTCCTCCGTAGATCCATAGCATCACCGGCACGAGCGTCTCGTTGGAGAGCGCGGATTCGGATGGGCGGAAGACGTTCAATGTCAGACAGTCCTCCGAAACCCCGTCAACCTAGTCAAATGCGGTCAGGGTTTTCATCAAGTTCTTGCACATATGCACAACGTACGTCGGGCTGCACGCAAGGGGCGCCGAAAGCGGTAGCGTTGAACGTAGGCACACCGAGGCTGTCGACCTCCACAGGGGGCGCGAAGCGTAACGCCCCGACAGGCGGTTGCGCGAATGGTATACCTATGGAATTGCCAGCGTAAAATAGGTCAGCGACCGCGTTCCCATACTACTGAGTCTGGCTTGCGTATGTTGTGACACTGACCTCCAAAGAACTCGATAGTGACATTGTCTCCGGAAGTTTGCGACGTCCCGATGATGCTCGTCCCATTCACCTTGACGTTAGGCGTTGCTGCATAGATCGACCAAGGCGCTGACAAGAGAAACAGGGCTATGAACCCTAAGAGGCGGGCGCCACGCGGAGGAGCCTCCAAGGACGCCATGACGGTGGTCAGTCGCTGTACAACGGCAGTGTTTATATGGAGCATGTCAGGTCATCCCTCCGGCGAAGTCCCCGTGTGCCGCCAATAACGCGTGAGCAATGCTGGTAACGAGAAAAACCAAGGATTCCGCCGGTTCCCCCACATTCCTCTGTCATAGTGCTAAGACCGCGAAAAGACTTTGCGGCGTGGTTCCGTACTTGGTCAGCGATCTTCCGTCAGCGAGAACCGGGCGTAGAGCATACGAGCGGAGGAGTGTCTAGATCTTCTGGCGGTCCTAACGCCGAGGCAATATCCATAGAGTCAGACACACGGTGAGGTTGGGCCGTTGATCTGCAGAAGGGACGCCAGCCTAAGGTTCAAATAATGAAACACGGCAATGATACCCCAGTAACATCGGCCATGCCGAAACGACCGCCATCATGTCGTCATAGTGCACGAGACCAATATTGTGCTAACCGCTTCGACGAACATAACCATCAGCGTAGGGTGAAAGGAAAAGAGCCCGACGGAAGCCATGAACTTCATCGCGTTGCTAGGACAACCGTGGAACTTGGAATTCGTGACGTGTGGACGCGAAGCGTCACCACACATGACCAATACGTCACACTCACACACACGCGTCACGCTACAGGCTTGTGGTCGCTTCTTTTCCTGCGACCGTCGCGCCATGGCCCACGACTCCCGCTCCACCAAACGCCGTCGGACGTCCAGCGGTCCTCAATCACTCGTCATCATCGCGCCCGGAGAATCATTCAATCCAGCAAACGGCCACGAAACATTCACTCGCCATGCCGACTTCTGGCTTGATGATGGCAATCTCATCCTCCTCGCCGGGACTACTGCTTTCCGCATTTTTCGCAGCCTTCTTGTGAAGAAGTCGGCCATTTTCGCGGACATGTTTGCCACTGGAACGCTCGATGCCACCGAGACATTCGATGATTGCCCGGTCGTCCGCCTGTCGGATCATCCGGAGGATCTGCGAGACTTTCTTCAATATCTGATGCCTTGCTCAGAACCCAAGTGAGTGCTCACTCAGCGTCGGTTTCCTCTTCCTATCCCTCAACCATACCCGCTCTACTCCTTCGATCCTAGAATGCATGAGGACGGCACACCCCTCGTCAGTTTCTCGGAACTCCATGCTGCCATCCATCTCGCCCACAAGTATCAGTGCCCCGACATCGAAACCCGCGCGCTGTTCATCCTCAAGAAGTACTACACCTCCCATTTTGCAGAATACAACGGGTACAGCCAGTCCGCGTCGACGTTATGCATCCCACCGCGGAACGCTGCCATCGCCGCTATCAACATCGCCCGCCTGACGGAGACCCTCTCGATGCTGCCCTTCGCCTTCTATCTGCTCACAGATCTCGCTGGCGAGGTGATGGACGGGTACAAGCGGCGGGACGGCTCTGTCGAGCACCTCGCCGCGGGCGACCTCCGGATGTGCATCGGCGCACAACGCAAGTTCGCATGGGAGCTGGCCAATCTGAACGCAATGGTGTTTTCGCTCACCCCAGGTATCCGGTGCAAGACGGCCACGAAGTGCACGGGGGTGCGGGACATGATCTATGCGTGGGCGCAGAGGCGCGCACGCGGAAAATGCGATGCTCTGGGGTTCCAACGCGGTTTCATCCGGGACGCGGCTCATGAATTCGGGTTGTGCAAGGTGTGCACACAGGAGATCGTGTATTGCGAGGTCGAGGAGCGGAGGAGGGTATGGATGCTGCTGCCGGAGACGTTTGGGTTGGATGCCAACGATTGTAATTTCACGAATGGGCATGACGAGGACAGTGATTGGGACAGTGATTGAGCGCGTGTCATATCTATACTGCACTTAGCATAGCCTACTGTACTTCAAGAACAAAGCACCGGGGGTAGTGAAAACACTTTGGCCTGTACGCGACGTGGTCTGACGCAAGATGTCATCCCGCAAGCAACGCCGTGTAGAGTAGGTGACTCAATTTTGTATACGAGCACAGTGGCGGGAAGCAAGAAAGAAGTGCGGAACACACAACAAGAACGTGGACAGGAGACTCGCCAAAACCTATTCGAGAACTCAAGCATCTAACCCATTGCATGCCGACCCCTCTAACGAATCCTGGCCAAGCCCCAGACAAGGAAATCGAATTTGTTCGACACGTTGGCCGGCCAAGTTTCCCAATAATCGGAGAGAACGCTCAAGCGGTTCAATGCGAGAGATCGGTCAGAGACAGGCTACGCGCAGGATAAGAAGGGAGGATTTCAGAGAATCGGTTTGACTCGGAGAGGGGAGGGTCGATATTTATATTGTGTTGGCACTGGAGGAAGGGAAGGTGGTGGTAGCCGTCCGAGTCGGGCAGCTGGGCGCTTCACACTTTGCCTGAGACTTGCCATGTTACTACCACCATCACCACTATCACGCCGCCCGGTGCTCACGCTGTCCTCAAGCCCGTCTCAGTCCGTACTCCTCAACATATGGAAACGCCACATGTTGTCAACAGGACGGCGGCCCTGAGTCACCTCAGTACAAAGGTCCGTCGGCTCACCAGCTCAGATAAAGGAATGGTAACGCTACATGCGCCACTCCTTAATACTTAAAAGTACCATGGCTGCCCCGATGTCTGCGTTCAAATCAACCCTCGCCTTCTCTTTTCCCCGTTACCTTTGCCTATAGATCGGTAAGAGTGGCTAACGTCGAATGTGGATGGTTGCGAGCGAAGCGAGCCTATTGACTAGGGGCGCCCCAGAAAGCATTCCGCGGGACAAACAAGTACAAATTCCCCGGAGCGCGTCTAACATGCCATATACGGACGACTTCACCATGAAAACAGCTGTATCTTGCGCAAGAGGCCTCGGATAGATTTGAGGAGCCGTATTTGTATGCGTCTTACAGATATGCGCACTTGTGGCAAGTTTTGCCCCTATTCATTCAGAAATGTGTGCGTTTTCACCTGTGGTTTTTGTCCAGCACTCTATCCATCTGCGCGCGCGCCTAACTTAACGGGCGTGTTCAAGTCGACTTGCATTGTCTTCTCTCAACCCTGCCCTCTGAGATCTTTCTTTGAAATGTCTCTTCATTTCCAAACAATACGTCTCAAGGCACTCACTAGAATCGAAGGAACGGGAACAGGGAAAGACTTGATGAACGCCCTCCGAGTCGTCATGCCACCGCTGGCGGCGGCGCTGGGACTTCGAAGCGAGCCTTCTGTCTCCGACCGATCCATGTTACTCAAACGCCTTCTCCCAGACAATGTCGAACAATTATTTCCACCCAACCTCCGGGGCGGCAGCCACCGAGTTGAACGTCCACGAGATACTGTGCCACATATTCGAAGTGGACAGTAACGTCGGAAAGGACAGACGGTCTCTCAAGAGCGAGCTTTTACGGCGCGCCCCCGCGTCTCGCGCGTTCCGTAAACCCGCCTTGCGGGCACTTTGGGCCCACATGTCGTCGCCCACGCCACTTTGGCGTCTTCTAGCGGCTCCTGGCTCGAATTCAAAGTGGATACACCGGTTCGACTTTTTTGATACTGTACGTCTTTCCTATTCTCGTTTTGACCCGACGGCTTTTAACAGACGGAACTAGGTCTACCCTGAGATTCTGTCCGAAAAGACCTACACAGATGCCGCTCGGTGGACTCGCTTCACGTGGTACGCCCGATTCGTCAAAGAGCTCAGAATTACGCTCGTCCCCAACGAACACAAGCACAAGAAGCTGATCCATACACTTGTCGAGCACAACGGCGGGGAAACCATCTTCCCTTCGCTGCAGACACTATGGTGGCCCCCACCCTCGTACTCCGACTCGTCGTACTTCTTTCACTCCTCGACTCCGCTCTGCGACGATCGACTTTCATGAATGCATGCTAAGGAATGAAGGTCATCCCGACGAAGACCCCCCGGAGCCACATATTCCTCACTCGGTTACATGCATCCTCGCCGCGGTTGCATCACCTTTCCGTGGCCACCCCGTTGAAGCGCGTCGGGACGAACCATTCTTGCGCCATCGCGTCGTTCGAACACCTCACGAGGTTGCATCTCCTCGCCCGTATTTCTCTGGCCTCCTGCCGCGAGCTCGCCACCATGCCCCACATAAAATATCTATGCATCTTCCACGTTAGGTCGGATGTACTGGACCCCTCGCCACCCCCCGCGACATTTACGCGTCGCGTTTGGCAAGCCTTTCCATCGGCGGCACTTACCCGTCGCTCACTCAGCTTTTCACCGCGCTCAACGCCCCCGCGCTCGTCTCCGCGACGGTGCACGCCATGTGGGACGACGACCCACGTACAATGGCGCACGGCTACATCGACTACGTCCCGTTCATCGAAGCGCTCTCCACCACTCCCTCCCCCGCCTCCCTGACGGACCTCACAATCAAGCTCGTCGAGGACGGCGGCCCGCGCATGTGCGAGTAGCTCCTCGACCTCCTCGCGCCCCTCCTCGTCTTCCATAACATAGCGCGCTTCTCCCTCACATGCCCGACTTGTCGCCCGCGGCGACGACTTCTGGCTGATCAGCGGCCCGTGGCCGCGCTTGCGCGCGTTCGAGCTGTGCCGCGCGTTCTGGGACCCGTGCGTCGACCCGGATGCTGACAACGATGACAACGATGAGGGGTGGAGGTGGGCATCCCGTGCCCGACGCCCCAGGTCCTCGAGTGCTTCCGCGAGGACTGCCCCGACCTCGCGGAGCTCCGCTTGCCGCACCTCGACGTGCATGCGGACATGCCTGACCTGTTCACGTATGTGGGGACCCGCAAGAGGCATGGGTTGGGCCGGCTTTGGTTCGGGGAGGACGACGACGACGAGGGGCGCGTTCGGGGACCGGCGGCGTCAGAGGTCAAGCTTGGGGACGAGAAGGTCGCGGATTGGGCGAGGTACATCCCCCATCTCTTCCTGTACTTGGACGCGGAGGAGAGCCTCAGGTGTTGCGGGTGGAGCGAGGCGGCAAGGGGCTGGATGGAGGTGTTTGAACAAGTTCGTGACCTTCAGAAGTCTGAGGAGGGTTCCTCGTCGGGCGGCGCGGTTGTAAAGCCGTCGAAGCGCTGAAGGGTCGGTATTGTCGTGGAATTGCGCGGCATACCATGTTTGCCCTGACGATTGTCAGGGGATGGGTACACGGAAGAGACGGGGACAGCGCTTAGTCCCGCGTCCCCCTCGCGGTCGAGTTCGCGACTTTGGCCTGCTTCCAGTCGTCCTTGCCTCTGCTCTATTCTCGCATCTCCATCACAGTTGTGTTTTGTATATAGCACTCGGTGCTTGTACTCAGAGTCCTTGCGCACCGAGGCCCTCGGGCTGTCCCTTTCTGCGCAAACGTTGTCCCCGAGTCTCTAGTACGCAAACTGGCGACGAGCCGCACACACCACAGAACTGTCAGCAGAGGTTTACTCGCGATGCCTACTTCCGCTATTGCTTTCAGACAAGAAATTCTCTGTCATGGTTGCGAGCGAAGCGAGCTACACCCCATAGGCCGGAGCGCAAGTGCACTTCGCTGGGACAAACAAGTACATATTCCACTGTGCGCCCGAGAAGTGGTGACCGGGCCGAGGTTGATGGGTGAAAAGCCGACTTCACCAGGCAACCTGGGGGTTAATGGGTGGGTGGTGATCAAGGTAGTGATCGCGCTGGACACTGCATTCACCAGGAAAGTTGGTACATTGCTGGCACCCGGGTACAACCCGGTACGAGTCCAGCAACTTGCAATGCGTCAAGGTCGCGATTGCCTGCCCTAAACACCGGCGCTTACGCTGACCCTCATCGCAACGTCTCGTTTTCCTTCACGACCTCCATCGCCTTGACTCTCTTTCACTCTCTTGCCTCCCTGCATCCATTCTGCATCTATCTAGCTCTTGGCGCTCATCTGGCTGACTGTGGGACCTGCTGTTTTCTCTGGTACACTTGCTCTGGTGCACTCGTTCTAGGCTCCTACTTGGCATTCAAATGCACTCGGACTCTAGCTGGTCCATCACTAGGGCGAAGACCGACAAGGCGCATCCCAAGCAATGTGAGTCAACGCTGCGTGCGAATGCATTAGGCGCAATGTCGACTCACATTGCACCTGGACTTTGGCACGGGTCTCTGACGGTCGGGATTGCTCGCTACCATGTGAGTTTGGCTCCGGAGAAGGTATGCACTGCAGCAGCAGTCTCTTAGTTTATTGGGCTACTAAACGTGGTTTTTATTGCCATAGTCAAGTTCGGAATTACCTTGCTTGTCAAGGTTCTGTCCCCCCCACAATGAAGCCTGTTCATGTCCCTGTTTACACCCGATTGATCTGGTCTCTTCCCTCTCCACCATCAGAAGCAATCAGGTGACACATCCTCTAGCCCTCGCTGGCTCTCCCCTTGCTGGTTTAGATGTTCCGCGTTTCGTCTCATGAAACATGCTCACATCAGCAAAAGTGCAAAAGTGTCAGGTAGGTCTGCCTGTATGTGCTGTGAGGGTCCGCACTCCGCCTGACCCTCTTTTCGTGCCACAAGACTCATTCTGGCAGAATCCTGCCACGCGCCGATTCCGTTGCGTGCAGAGTTTGCAGCGGCACAGGTCAAGGTTGTGTGACGGTGGTCAGCTGCACTGCGATATCGATGGGATTACGCCTCAAGGCCATCACACGGTCAACTCAGCAGAGCCAGCAGGATTATGCGTGTCCGGATGTGTCCGCGCAGCCAAGAGCGCGAGTGCATGGGTTGGGCAAGGGTTTGTGCGGCGGACGGCTATGCTGGTCAGGTACGCGCAT
>BACB01002740.1:0-11060 GCA_000338015.2 Ganoderma multipileum BCRC 37180
ATCCCTCCCATTCGCGCGCAGGTTCCCTGTGAGCGTTACATTTTGGAGCCCACCGCGAGGGGTTTCAGGTGTTGATTGCATGGTCAGGGTGCCTCCCCATCCACTTTCCCTTGATCCTGAGTTCACCCATGATCTCGTGGTCCTAAATGCTCTAGCGAGAGCAAATCCCCCATCACCGCATTTCGTTTTCACCGATCCATATCGCCGAAGACTCGCGTGCACAGCTTCGCTCCCAAATTACCGCCTTGAAACTCCACCCCCTTCCCCATCGTCGCGCAAGCGGTCGGTCTCTGATCCCAATCCCACACTGCCCCCGAAACTTTCACGCGAGCTTAAGGCGCTCCGGGAACCTACATTCGTAGCCTCGACATTCATGGGGCCACGTTCTACCAGGTGTCAAGCTTCCGTGAACATGCCACACCAACAAAACTAGCAGCCCGGCCAGCAACCGGGCGGCCAAGCACAAAACAACCCACTGCCTCTGCCAGGCGGCCAGGCACAGAACCCGATGCCGCAGGGACAGCAAAACCTACCACCAGTACAAGGGTCGCACGGGATGCCTGTCCGCGGCGAGCGGACCTGCCCCACCTTCTCTGCAGACGATCCGCACGGGGTCTGGCGCTACTTCGAGGACCTCGAGCAGCTGTTCATGCGGCATAGCATCACTGACGAACGCCAGATGAAGCACTATGCAGTGCGCTATCCTCCCTCTTCCACCGAGCAGGCCTGGATCTGCCTTCCATCGTATAACGATAACACGGCATCTTATGCTACCTTCTGCGATGCGGTGCTCAAGCTCTACCACAGTGCAAGCCAAGCCATTGTCTATACCGCCATGGACTACGACACGCTGCTTGGAAAGTGTTTGCACATCGGGCCAGTTGTTTTATTCGACGAGTATCTCGCCCACTACGTCGAGGCGCTCCCGATCATCACTTCGCTCATCAATGTAGGCCGCATCTCCGGTCAGCAGGCGTACGGCATTCTTGAGGTCGCAGTTCCGCCAGACGTTCACCGATCCGTGGAGATGCGTCTCCAGATGCTCTACCCGCACCTCGGGCCCAACGAAGTTTTTTCGGTCAAGCAGTTCCACGACGCAGTGTGTTATATCATGCAGCGCGGTCAGAGTGCGATTCCGGGTGCAGTGGCATATGCTAGTCAGTGGGCAGAGCCCACGGCCGGTCTCTCTACCTCGTTGGTGGTGATGTTGCTTTCACCGCCCGCATATAATACTACCACCATCTACGCCGCTCCTGCGGTACCTGCGCCCGCGTCACTCCCGCTGCCAACGGTCAAGCAAGAGCCAGAGAGCGCAGAAATGTTCAAGGTGATCCTCGAGAGCATGTCGCAGCTCACGTGTGCGATCACGATGCAGACTCAAATGAACCAGTGTGCGCCGAACCCCTACCCGCTGCATGGCCAGACCCCTCCGCTGCAAGGCCGAGGCGGCATGATGGGTGATTGTGGGCCGCCGCGTGGATGCTTCTACTGTGGCAATGATGGGTGTAGCATGTGCTCGTGTCCGGAGATCCAGGTGGACATCAGTACCGGCAAGATTCGTCGGGGCGTATATGGCAAGATTGTGCTCCACAGCGGTGACCCGATCCCGAACGTGCCAGCTGGGGGCCTCATCCGCGAGCGTGTCAACCTATACTATGACACTCATCCAGACCAGGCAGCTCAGCCGCAGGCGGCCGTGCAGATGGCACTGGAGCTGGCAGAGGATTTCGGCATGCCGTCGCTGGAGGATCTATTGGAAGACAAGCTCGACATGTTCGCACTCGAGGAGTGACCAGCGGCCACCTTGTACCGCAGTCGCTGGTGCATGTCGCATGTCGCGGTCCCTCCGAACCCGTACCTAAAGTCGAAGAACTTGGAGCCCCTGAACTAGGCGACTTTCTATCCGCCGCCCAAACCCAGCACAGCTCCCGCAGCTTCCCTGGCGAGGACTGATCCCGAAGTCACTGCTTGTGCGTCCGTTCCACGAGAGCGTAGTCCCGCGCCTGTGGCGCCAATGACGGTCCACCCTTATGCACAGGTGCGCGATGCGTCTGACGCCCGTGTAGCCTCAGAACCGGCTAGTAGGTCGGCGGAGTCTCCAGCGCCCGGTGCACTAAAGGGTGTGGCCGTGAAGCTGCGCGAGCCTGCCTACAAGACCATCTTTCCGGACCTGGACTTGGAGGCGGAGGCGCGTATCGTACAGCGCGTCCTCACCAGTATGGAGTCTGTCTCACTCACCCTGATCGAGCTCCTCAGTATCGCACCTGGAATCTGCCGACGAGTTCACGACATTACCACCGCACGCTGTATCCCGCAGACTGGTGTGGAGGCACCGGCCAAGCCAACAACAGAAGCCAAAAAGGTAACCTTTGCCTCGCCGGAAGCAGTTGTCATGATGCAAGCTGCGGTCGAGGATGGCGACGGGAGCGGTGTGGTCGACGAAGCGCATGTTATGAACCTCGGCGCAGTCCCGAGCAAGTACCTTCCCGACATCGCTACCTTGGAAGCTGGCGGCCCGCTTCCGCCAGGAATCCATCGTGTCTCGGGCGAGGTGGCCAAGTCATTTCCGGCGGACGGCACTGGGAGTGCACTAGCTGCTGCGGACAAACTGAGCCTGCGCTCGATCTGGGTATTATTCGGTGGCGTAATCGTGGTAGAGGGCATACTGGACGGTGGCTGTCAGTTCATCACGATGAGCGAAGAGTGTTGCAACTGCCTCAAGCTCGCGTATGACCCGCACGTCACGCTCCGTGCAGTCTCCACGAACAGCTCGTCTGACCGCATCCTCAGCATGGCGCGCAATGTGCCTATGACTCTCCCCGGTGCTGTTACTATCTTCATGCAGGCCTACATTATCCGAAACACGTCATATAACCTGTTGCTCGGACGGCCGTTCGAAGCATTCCTCTGTGCAAAGATCGACAACCGTCCCGGCGAGCAGCAGACCATCACTGTGCAGTGCCCAAACACCAACATTGTCATCACGATTCCCACCTGCGCATGTGGCGAGCACCCAGCCCCATCTCCTACGCAGATCCTGGGTTTTCGCGAGTAGAGGAGCTTGTCCCTGACGAAGATGGCACGACCGCATTTGTAGTCGAATTCAACTGCGAGGTGGACAGCGCATCTTTCATTGCATATACCCCGCTGCCCGACAAGGACAGTTCCTCTGCCACCGCTGCCTATTTATTGTCATGTGACCCTGAATGAATTTCCTGTCCAGCATATTCCTATTCACCATCCTTTGTTCGCAACTATTTCGTCACTCTCGAACCCGCGGAGGAGCCCCGTGCGTGTCTCGCCGTGGAGGCGGAGTCCGCTAAAACCCACGTCATTGATCCATCTCTGTCTGCCGTATCCGACTCCAATTCAGATATTCCCTGCCCAACTCTATCTTTTTTCGCTAATCTCTATTCTATGTACGACACACGGGACCTTCCTGAAGAACCCCAATCTCCGGTCGAGAGTGTGGCCATCCTCCTCTCTACCAAGAAAAAGTACAAGCCAGTTGCGCTCAAGGTCAAGCCGCTCCAGACGGAGCTGCCGGAGCATTTCCACATTCAGCAGCGCATCATCGGCGACCCGCTAGCCAACCTCCCAGCACTGGACGCAAGCCCGCCGCCGTTCATTCCTGGAGTGCGCTATACTGTGGAGCGGCGTGCAGCGATGCACGACGTCCATGCACCATTTCTTTCCGCAGCGGAGCTCAAGGTGTTGGATGACCTCATTCTGAAGCAGAAGCAGGGGCTCGCGTGGGACGATGCTGAGCGCGGTCATTTCCGCTCAGACTTCTTTCTGCCGGTGGAGATCCCAACAGTGCCGCACAAGCCTTGGGTACTGAAGAACATCCCGATCCCGCCAGGCCTCTACCGGGAAGTGTGCGACATCATCCGGAAGAAAATTAATAGCGGCATCTACGAACCTTCCAATTTGTCCTACCGTTCGTGCTGGTTCTGCATGCTCAAGAAAGACGGCAAGAGTCTGCGCATCGTCCACAGCCTGGAGCCGCTCAACATGGTCACCATACAGCACTCTGGCATAACGCCGATTTCCGAGCAGCTTGCGGAACAGTTCGCGGGGCGCCCTTGCATCGGCCTGTTGGATTTGTTCGTCGGCTATCATGAGCATGAGATCGCGGAGTCCTTGCGCGACCTCACCACCTTCCAGACGCCGTTCGGTGCACACCATCTTGTCACACTCCCCATGGGCTGGTCGAATTCGGTGCCAATCTTTCACGATGATGTGACCTTTATCCTACAAGATGAGATCCCCACGTACACCGTGCCGTATATCGACAACGTGCCGATCAAGGGTCCAGAGAGCGATTACCAGCGCACAGACGGCAGCTACGAGACGATTCTGCAGAACCCGGGAGTCCGCCATTTTGTGTGGGAGCATCTTCAGGTGGTCAACCGCATCGTCTAGTGCGTCCACTTCACGGGCGGGACTTTCTCCAGCAAGAAGTTCCTGGCTTGCATGAAGGAGGGCATAGTCGTTGGGCATCGCTGCACCCCGATGGGACAACTGCCAGACCACGAGCGCGTCGACAAGGTCCTGACCTGGGGTTCCTGCAAAGACATCTCGGACCTGCACGCATATCTTGGGACGATTGGCGTCGCGCACATTTTCATGAAGAACTTCGCTAAGCTCGCACACCTGCTAGTTAACCTTACATGCAAGGACATGCCGTACGTCTGGACGTCGGAGCAGGATCGTGCGATGGACCTTTTGAAGCAACAGTTGGTCAACTTGCCTGCACTCCGCGTGATCGACTACGAGTCCGATGCACCAGTCATCGTCGGCGTGGACACCTCCTGGATGGCGGTAGGGTACCTGCTGTGCCAGCAAGACCCCGCAAAGCCATCGGTGCGGTACTACAACCGGTTTGGGTCGATCACGCTGAACGCACAGGAGCAACGCTTTTTGCAGCCTAAGCTGGAAATCTACGGCCTCTACCGTGTGCTGCGTGCGCTCCGCCTATGGGTCATCGGAGTCCGTCGGCTGGTGGTTGAAGTTGATGCGTGGTACATCCAGGGAATGCTCACCAACCTGGACATCATGCCGTCCGCATCCATCAACCGCTGGATCATGGCGATCCACATGTTCCACTTCGAGCTGGTCCATGTGCCAGGCGAACGTCATGCGCCTGATGGGCTTTCGCGCAGGCCACCGCAGGAAGGTGACACCGAGCCGGCAGACGATGGCTTTGATGACTGGATCGACAACCTATATGCATTTACCGTTGAATGCATCCTGCCGCCGCGGCTGGGTGACACGCCTTACGCCAAGGTTCCGCTGCCACCAGCTTCCACGCTCGACAGCGCAGTCTCTGCCCCGGACAGCGACGAGCCATGCATGGCATCATTTTTATTGGAGGCTGAGGCTGAGCCGATCGTCTTGCAGTACGAGCAGTTCCCACGCTCCATGTACACGCAGGCGACTGACAGCCAGATGACGAGCATCGTGGACTACCTGCAGACGTTGCACCGGCCGACGGCGATGACCGACAAGGAGTTTTGCATGTTTCTCTCCCTGGTGCTTCGCTTCGGTGTCAACGCACGCAGCCAGCTGTGGATGAAAGTCGAGTCGGGAGTGCACCGCAAGTATCTCCTGCCAGACCGTCGCCTGGAAGTGTTGCGCGAGTTACATGACCGTGTAGGCCACCGCAGTTTCTTCGCGATGCGGTCCTTCATGTGCAAATGCTTTTGGTGGCTGGACATGCATAGCGATATTCAGTGGTTCGTCCGCTCGTGCCACTTGTGCCAAGTCCGGAAAACGACGCACGTTGTTATTCCACCGATGGTTACCTACCCCACCGCTCCAATGTTCCACGTACATGTGGATACCACGTCAATGCCAGGAAAGTACAAGTATCTCACACACGCATGGTGCGTGATGACATCCTGGCCAGAGGCACACACACTGACATCGGAGACCGCGAAGATGCTCGGCGAGTTCATTTTCCAGGATCTGCTGTCCCGCTGGGGAGCGTTGAGTGAGCTCATCTCTGATAACGGCAAGCCCTGGGTCGCAGCCCTGCAGTACCTGGCAGAGAAGTATCACATCAACCACATTCGAATCTCCGGCTACAACTCGCAGGCTAACGGCGTAGTCAAGAGCCCACACCATCCTATGCGAGACGCGCTGTACAAGGTGACTGAGGGCAACGCATCCATGTGGCAAACGAAGCTCCACTCTGTCTTGTGGGCCGACCGCGTGTCCGTTCGCCAGCGGATGGGCTGTTCTCCCTATTTCGCGGTCACCGGCACACAGCCAGTACTCCTGCTCAACATCGTGGAAGCGATGTACTTGGTGTCTTCCCCGGATGCGGCTCTGTCTACTGCGGACCTCATCATGCGCCGAGCGATCACCCTGCAGAAGTGTGACGAGCAAGTTCGCTAGCTCCATTCCAAAGTCTATGCGCAGCGAGTCGCCGACGTTCGGAAGATGGAGGAGCAACACCGCACAACAATCCACAACTACAACTTCGCTAAAGGCCACCTCGTCCTTCTCCGCAACACCGTGATTGAGAAGTCGCTAAACTGCAAGATGCGCCCGCGCTATCTGGGTCCATACATGGTCATCGCGCGCAACCGCAGCAGCGCGTACATACTCGCTGAGCTTGACAGAGCAGTGTTTGACCAGCTGGTCGCCGCCTTCCGGGTGCTGCCATACCATGCGTGCACGCAGGTCCTCACTATTCCGGCAGACCTACTGGACGCCGATTCAAAGTGCATCCGGCAGCTGGAAGAGTCGTCGGATTTGGGTGAAGACACGGAGATGCTCGGTGATGATGCGATGGCCGCGCCAGCGGACGACGCCTAATATTGGTATCCTGGACATGTTCGGTTTCACTTCCAATTGGATCTGTGTTCACAGACTGTTTACTATACACCCACTTCTTGCGGCAATCATGCTCCTTACTATTTCTTTCATCTTTGCACGCAGTCTTGCAGCGACTCCTCCCACCGCTCCCGGTCTCGGCTAGGGACAGCCGATTTTTTCGGTGGGGAGGAGAGCTGACTGGCTGTTACATAGCTACATACAGGACTCCTACTATACAGAAAATATACTATACTGCATGACCCATTCAGAACAGCATGGATGCACTTTACGAAAAATGTATGAACAGTACAACCAGGCCGCACGTGCACCAGAGTGCCATAAACATGGGCAGAGGTACCGGACTTCGGACACTCATTTATTCTAGCACACAGCTATTTTCTATTATCTATGATATGATTAACTACATAATATGATATGGGACAAGGAAGGACGATGCGGCGAAGTGAAGCTAACAACAAGATACAGACAGGCTATGCAGGTGGGGACCCAAGAAGATGATGGCACAAGAAACTCACCCACCGCTCGAATGATGCGCATCCCGCACTATGCTGGGGCCAACGAACTCCCCGCTGCGGGCCTGCTCGTCGACGGCGGACCGGTAGGCGGTGGCCGGCTGGCAACGTGGTGGGCAGCAGGCACGAAGGGCGAAGCAAACTGGCTGAACGGCGCCCCCGTGCGCTGTTTCTCGCTATGCTTGAGGTGATACAGCATGGCAAGGTTGCGCTGGACCCATGTGGAGAGCAAGTTGTGCTCCTTGTGCCCAGCAGCCATGGCGGTCTCCAACTCTGAGGGATAGCGGCAGGCCAGAGCGCTGCTGCTGGGGACCGGCGCGGTGGGGTGCGAGGAGGCGGAGGGGGCAGACGAAGCGAGGGCCTTAGCGACACCAATGGGCGGTCCAACCTTCATGACCCCAGACGTCGAGCCAGCCCGAGAGGGTGCGGTGGCCGCAGTGGAGGGTCCAGGAGAAGGAGGATCCAGCGCGGCATCCCCGTTGTCAGAAGACCTACCGGACTTGTCGCCAGAGGCACCGGAGGGCTCAGGGGAGGGACTTGCAGCCATCTGTTGCAAAGAGCCGAAGTTGCCGGACGCGCAGATGTCGCGGAGGTTGATGGCATATTGAGCGCGAGCCGTGGAAGACGTCCGGTACATGGTAGGAGTATGCAGGGCTTGGGGCTCGACGTCGGAAAGTCGCTTCAAGACCTTGTACTGCTTGGTGGGCAGGATGCACATGCAGAAGTCGGGGTCCTTCTTGATGGCCGCGACGACGGCCTCCGCCAGTTTCCGCTGGTCGTCCATTAGCGTCCGCACAAACGAGTGGCCGACGCCGTTGAATCGCGCATAGAGCTTCTTCTTCGACTTGTCCCGGACGGAGCTATCGCGGCCGCGGAGCAGATACATGCACCGGTACTTGCTGGCCATGCAGGCCTGACAGTGGGAGTCGGTGGTGTGGGGAAGGCATTCGTGTTTGCGCGACCGGCACTTGTCACAGGCCTTGGGGAAGTTGAACAAGGGAGGGTTGCACGAGGAAGACGCTTTGTTGGCCGCCGGCGGAGGGACCGGCTGAGCAGGAACCAGATGGGTCGTGCTTCGGTCGCGTTTGGCCCTCTTGACGATGGGAGCAGACCCGTCGTCTGCCGGCGCAGGTGCACTGGATCCCGCCAGAGCATCGTTGTGGAGCGGGGGAGTCGAGCAGCGAGGATGCTTGTTGCTGGAAGATGAGGCGCCGTGGGGGCACGAAGGTGTAGCAGGAGAGACTGGCTCCTGCGGCCGGCTGGGATGCCTGCTCGGTGTGCGGGCGGTCACGGATGGTTGCCGAGAAGGAGTAGGGGACATCGCAGCCACGGCGGAGCTGGGATGGAGCGCGGGCGGTTGCACGGCGGCAGCCGCGGGGGCCTCGATGTCCATGCCGCCGAGGTTGATATCAATGACGAGGTCTGGGCGGTAATAGCCCGTTTCCTCCATGGTAGCGACTAGGCGGACAAGTCAGCGGAGAAAACAGCTGGCAGGGGCAATGATATGCACCTTCTCCCTCGAGGTACCCCTGCTGAGCTTGGTACCAGGCTGCCTGCTGCTCCGCCTCCTGCAGCTGCTCCCGGCATTCCTCTTGTCACCTGGCGTACTCCTCGTCGGTGATCGCGCAGGTGGCAGCCAGTCGAGTGGTGGCATTTAGGCTGCCTTGAGCACGCTGGAGGTCAGACTCGAGGACCGCGAGTTCTTGCTGGATGGCACAGAGCACAGTACTGTGGGTCGCCTCAGAGTAGTCGTGCAGGAAATGGTTAGTGACGACGGGGTCCACATTGTGCGCGTGCATCAGCGCGAGCGCGCGCTCGAAGAGGGGATCCAGGCAGGCCAGCACGGGACAGGAGAAGAGCGCTGTGAGGAACTGGGCGATGAACAACGCATAGTCGCTCGGCTTCTGGGGGTGGGCCGCGCCCTTGAGGTCTTTGACGAGTTTGAGAAGCATGGCAAACTCCTCTGCTTCCTCATCAGTGTCGGGAACGCAGCCGGGTTCGAGGTAACGGAAGTCGAGGGTGATCTCGCTGACGGATGGACCCGTGCTGGACATGGTTGGAGCAGGCCAGATAGGAGCGCCGGGCAAGACAAAAGGCGACAAAGCAAGTATATATACCACGCGGCACTACATGAGGTAGACCCTAGCGAACCGATTGCTGGGTGCGCGACCCTTTATGTCTCCGCGGACTCGCGCCGCTACTCGCTTCCCGATGCCTTTCCCGATGCTTCTCCTGAGGCTTCTTTCCGCACAGCACCCCGACGCTTCCTTTTGCGCTGCGTACCCATTAACCCTTTCGGACAGCTGGCTACCCCATCAGATGCGTGGGGATTTCTGCAAAGGCTTCAGTATAGCACGCAGCATGCAAGACGCCAGACCGATGGACCTGGTTCGGTAGCGGAAAGAGCGCTGGCTGTCCGCTCGGCAGCGGGTTCATCGGCTGGCAGAGCGCCGTAGTTGGACGCGAATGCACCATCGGAAGGGTCCGCCGGTGGGTGCTCAAGGTCAGCGAGCATCTGGGCGGCGTCGCTCAACAGCTGGTCAGCGTTGGTGAGCATCTGCACGGTGGTGGGGTTGCTGGCGACGATGGCAGCCCCCATGACCTCTGGTGCAATGTCGCCAGCCATTTGCAACCAGGACCAGTGTGCGGATGTGCTCTCGCCAGCCAGGACCTCACCGGTGGACAGTCCACGAGCGAGGCTTTGGTAGTGGGTATGCGCGCTGTGCGTGCGGAAGTTGAGCTCTTCCACTTTCATCAACAGTGCCAGCGGCATGTCAGTCCGGAATCGCTTGAGGAGATATATGGCATGCCGGCCGTGTTCGACTTCGCACAGTGCGAGGTACCCATTCACTGATGTTTCTGTGATGCGCTGCATCTTGTACCATTGCACGTAGTGGCGCTCGACACCCTCTGCTAGGCCATCGTGGCTACAGGCCCACAGGGCGGCCATGGCGCGCTCGACAAGCATCAGGACCACAGGGTTTCCGAACTGCATATAGTGGAGGACCTCCTGCGGAGCGCGAGGTCAGTCACGCAGCAGCTACGCCAACAGGGCGGGACCTACCGAGGACTTGTGGAAGGAAAGTGACTTCGACGTCAGGACATGTACTGCATCAGGTTCTTCAGCACAAGACTGCTCAAGACTCGCTAAGTCGGTGGTGGCTGCGCGCACCGCGTACAGCCGAAGCTCGACGTGGACGTGTTCGCAGAACCGGATGAGCTCCAGCATGCGAGTATAGTCGGCCATCTCTCACAACGGTTGGAAGGCAATCTCGGTCTCCTCGGACCACTGCAACTTTATAGGTCTCCTGGACATCTGGATCATGCAGGCTCACTCGCACACGCTTGGCTAGCGGTGCGCACATGAACCAAGGACGGTTCAGGTTTTGGTGGGGGGGAGATGTGAGGGTCCGCACTCTGCCTGACCCTCTTTTCGCGCCACAAGACTTATTCTGGCAGAATCCCGCCACGCGCCGATTCTGTTACGCGCAGAGTTTGCAGTGGCACAGGTCAAGGTTGCGCAACGGTGGTCAGCTGCACTGCGATATCGATGGGATTATGCCTCAAGGCCATCACACGGTCAACTTAGTGGAGCCAGCAGGATTATGCGTGTCCGGATGTGTCCGCGCAGCCAAGAGCGCGAGTGCATGGGTTGGGCAAGGGTTTGTGCGGCGGACGGCTATGCTGGTCAGGTACGCGCAC
>BACB01002741.1:0-17377 GCA_000338015.2 Ganoderma multipileum BCRC 37180
CACCTTGCTGCAGCTTCGCGTCTCCCTCCAGTAGAACTGTGGCATTGTTTTTCGGCAGAGATGGGTGCATTTGCGCTGGGGTCAATGGGATGCCTGTCGTGGAGACACGGGAGCTCGCGGCGCTGCCAGCATACAAGAGGGAGAGGGGAGGGCTTACCAAGTGTGCATCCGCTTCGAGATCTGCCTGTGTAAGTCAGAAGCCCTATGCAGTGACTGGGTTCGGGTACAAGTCTGAAAGGCCAGCAGAGCCAATTGGTGCACCACTGCTATCGCATTGGTGTTCTGCACACATGCCATATGAGGAGTAGGAGAATGAGGGCAGTAGAGAAAGCAGAGAAGATTAGAAGATTGTTGCAGTGCATACAGTGAAAGTCATAGAGACATTGAGGACTGGATAAAGATGGACTCGAGGGGCGTTGTGTGCACTAGACAAGACAGCGGTGAGAAGAGGAATACTGGAGCCAGCTGTGGTGGCCAGCAGTTGACATTGGCGTGGCCAGTAGGGATCGTGGTGGGGCACTTCGAAGAATAAGTTAAGTACTGTACCGCGAGGCGACGTAGCATGTTTGATGGCAGAGATGCCCAATCAGCAGCGGCCGAAAGGCACGTGCATCCATCAGTAGACTCTGAGTCGCCCATTCCTCCCTCAACTTCCGTCATTCCACCACTGCACTCCCCGTCATTTGACACCTGTCGGGCCCGGGGGCAAGGATACTTGGCTCGTTCCCACACTCCTCTCCATACTCCTTTCTGGCGGCTCTCTTGAACACTCCTCTCCCATCGACCCTCACAAGCTGAACGGCATTGATTTGAACACGTGATGTCATACCTCCGGGCAGAAGTAGAGGCAAGACGGCAAGGCTGAGGAGAATGAGGAGGGTGAGGAGGGCATGAGCAGAGATAAGTAGGAGGTTTATGAGGATGATGAAAGCTAGGTACGTCTTCACCCCTCAAGTGTGGGCCTACTGGCTCGTGCACCCATCTTCTGCGTTCTTCCCCTCCAACCAGAGGACGCAGCCCACTTCTCTCTTGGTGGGCCTTCAGTGGTCAGTTCATCACTCATTTGACTCAAGTGACTGTGCGCCTGTGCTTACAATGCCACACAATGCCGTAGGTCACTGCCGGGTAGTAGATACAATACAAACCGGTTCCACTGCGAGTCCGCAAAGATCTGCGAGAACATCCTCAACATTCTCGACAAGCACCTCATTCCTTCAGGTGCCCCTGGCCAGTCCCTTGGATTCTACCAGACAATGTGAGTCAACGTTTTTACTGTGCTATCTAATCATCATTTGCTGATTTTCTGAAGTATCCTTAGGATGGGCGACTACCACCGTACCTCATCGAGTTCACTACGAGCGCTGACAAGTTGCTCGAGGCCTCTGGGGTTGCTTCTGACATTTATGTTACTAGCTGGCCCCTACCCACATCATCTGCCTCGGTCTCACGCTCAACTACTCACCCTCCTGCAAGATCCTCAACAACCTTGACTGTCTGTGCCACCTCGTAAAGCAGGCATTTGAAGATACTATTGCTGAGCTCGACATTCTCTCTGAGGAGCATGACAAGGACTCTGCATTTATCTCCGTGACCTCACCCTTTGGACCTAGACGTGCACGAGTCTGGGAGATTCTAGGAAGGCAAGGTCTCATGGTACGGGACCCTGAGAGTGGGCACGGAGGACAGCGGTTACGGGCTACAGGGAGGTTACATACTGTAGTGCATTCGGGTATCTCTATAACTGTTGTATGCGTGTTTTCATGATCAGCATTATGTTTCTACCATATTTCCATAGTACTGGTATACTGTAGTCTCGAGCAATTTATTAGTAGCTATTACAACGGCTGCTTCAACCTGCAAGCGAATGAGTGATGACATTGAAGTAATCTTTACTAGCGCAATACCGTTACAAAGATTAGCAACAATTCCGACTAAGCTAGCAATGACTATCCATGCTACCACTAGTTGGCTAAGAGGGTTTTTCCTGATGATGTCGCCCAACTGCTTTGGAGCATTCAGGCACTACACTACCACCCCATGCTGTGATGCAGAGGGTCCCACCCTCAACATGCTCGCTAACACTGGGAGATCCTACTGCGGGCAATGATCGAGATTTTGACAACGAAAGCATGGAGGATTTTGAGACGGGTTGCGGGGGGGAGATGAAGAGCGAATAGTCCATGGCCAAGGAGAATATGACAAGCAGACAATGTCGAGGCCGTGATGGGTGAGGATGAGGCTGAGCTGACCCAGTTGGGCTTTGGCTGACGCAACCCTGATGTAGCATGCTATTTCAGCCACTGACGCACCATTTCTGATGGTGTGCAGCGTGCAGTGTTCCACATCCACCCATTCTCATTTCAAGGATGTACTATATTAACAGCCGGAAATTATTGTATAGTGCGGTAACTGTGCATATCTGGGCCACCCCCACAAAGGTAAGCATGCGCATGCGATCCTACCCAAATGTTGTGCAGGATTGTGAGGATTGCACGTCAGTGCACCCCCATCACCCAAATCAGACAGCCTCACATGCCTGCGCACTTATGCGTGGTGGAGGCAACATCTACACACCTGGCAGATAAGTTTTTACTTTTGCTGATGCAGGCATGCCAACTGTTACTGTCAACATTAATCGGCACGCCATGTAAGTTCACTGTCATGCATCATCTCATGGCTCTCAGGACCCGGGACGTCATCCCATGTCTTTGCAAAAACTGGACTCGAGATTTTGAGATGTTCTTCTTCTCTTTCCAGCACTATTATTATCTCAAGCTTCCCCTTGCTGGCTCCCCCTCAGAAGTCCTCCACTGAACTTCTCTTTTCTGGATCCGAATGTTAGCAACTGTGACTGAGGTCAGTACAGTCCCTCTTGTGGCAGGAGACAGCATGTCTGGATTGGAATAGTCAACTCACAGGTAACTTAAGTCTAAGCATGCACACAAGACTGCTATGCGCAAACTCAGGAAGGTAGATGTGCAAGCGGGTATGTTTTCCGGTGACTAACCAAAATTCTGAGCTGAGCTAACAGTTACTAATGTAAGCATTGAGAACACGTGCCGGACGTAGTAACTGGAGGCATGAGGCACGAGGCGCAGGAGCGTTGTGGTGACAAGGTGGTAGACCTGTTAGGGTGAGCATGGCGGAGATGGGGGCGCCGGGCATTCACCTTAGTTTGTGTACGGGGGTGCTGGGCACGGGAAATGGGCACCATGCTGGCCAGGCTGGCACAACTGTCCTTACACTTCTTATGGTAATACATGGGAGTGTATTAATTTAAACTGGCACACATGCAACAGCAGATGGGCCCAGCAGAGAGGGATGTATGTGTGCGTTGGCCTGCATGGGTTTGCGGTATCTGAGCATGGGTATGTCATCCACGTGTGACGCCACTTTCACGGTGAAGCCTGTTCATGCATATGTCTCCGTTTAACTCAAACTTGGATGATCCCACTTTCACTGGCATTGCTAGTACTTTGCTAGTACCAACAAGCAAGGTTGATGCCGGCGCAACATGTCAGCTCTTCTTCCCTCATAAGTGCATGGCAGGGTATTTCCATTGTGCTCGGGTGCTATCAGGAGGTGAGTCTTTTCGCGCTGCCAATGTTATCCCCAAGCATGGTCCACCAGAAAGGCCTTGGCTTGTTCACCGTGGTCTTGGTGTAGCCACCCTGTTGTGCTTGAAGGTGAGATTGCGGCATCGCTCATATCATTCTTCCTAGTACTGATCCCTTCTTTGTCCTCTCGCATTTCTGGTGAGTATGATGAAAGGGCTTCTCTGACGCACAACACATAACTCATCCTGTCCTTGCCGCTCATTCTCCTCAGTATCGGGACACACCCCATCACTCTTACAGGCAAAGATTTGTCTTTTTCCCATTGCGGCGTCTTGTCCGGGTTTTTGGCTTTGTGCTATTATCACGCCTTGGGCGGCGTCTTGCTTGCTGGTGCTCAAGTGTTGTCTAGTAGTACTTAGTACTGTTGTAATATATCGGAAATCACAATGTATTTGGTTGGCCAGCCCAAAAACCAAATAGCATGTGTGGGTATTTTTGCCTCAGTAGTAATAACCAAGAAAACTAGGAGGAACCACTATGTTGCCCTTTTGTGCTACATGGTGAATTCAGGCAAAATTCCACTGACTTTCAACAGATAAATCACTAGCAAAAACAGGGGACATCACCCAGTGCTTGAATTGCAAAACGAGTGACTATGCCCCAGTTGCATCGTGATTATCCACCATTTCCGCATGGTGATCTACCTGTCACTTTTCACCCGGACTCGGGTGCACAGTGTTCTACACTTCACAAACCTTATTTCCAGGAATACAAATATCCCTCTAGAGTAGACAAAAATACCTCCACGGTTCTGAAACTTTCCACATTCAATATATCCCCATATAAGAACACGTGTAGAAATTTTTGAAGTGATTGAGTAAGTAGAATAGGGATAACCACGACTTGTGTTCAAATCCGCTGGTTTGGGTTTGGGCATTTATGCCACTACGGACGCCAAAATTGGGGGACGCGTTCGAGTCCGTTAAAGTCCACTTTACCAGCGCCGCTTTGGCCTCCTGAATGAAGTACTTACTTCGAGTTACTCGAATCGTCGTTACCAGCTAACAAAGAACCCCTGAACTGCTGATTATCACTACCAGCTAGCACCCGGAGTGAGCACGACCGTCCTAATGGCACATGTTAATTGTGCGTCGACGCGTGGTATCATGGCACATGATCGTGACGTCACACAAGGCCTCCTCCTCGAAGCCACGTCACAATTATCAACCATTGTGCTTCCTCTCCCACCTGCCGTAACGCCGACATGGCCGAAGACTCACACCCTGCCAAACGCCCTCGAACCTCCACGAGCTCCAACACAATCGTCATTCTCGAGCCCGGAGCATCGTCTAAACCAGCAAAAGGCCAAGAGACATTTACTCGCGATGTAGACTTCTGGCTCGAAGACGGCAATCTCATCCTCCTCGCTGGTACCACTGCCCTTCGCGTTTATCGGGGCATCCTTATCAAGAAGTCAGCCGTCTTCGCGGACATGTTCGACACTGGCTCCATGGCTGCGAGCGAGACCTTCGACGGTTGCCCCGTCGTCCGTCTTCCGGACCATCTGAAGGACTTGAAAGACTTCCTCCAATACCTCATGCCTTGTGCAAATATCCAGTGAGTGCCAATACGGTTTCTTTACATTGTTAGCAACTATATGCGCTGTCCTGATGCCCCTCAGATTGCGCAGAGGGGCATCAGTGCCCGGGTCCCTCTTCTCGCAACTCCACGCCGCTCTCCATCTCGCACACAAGTATCAGTGTCCTGACGTCGAAATGCGCATCCTCTTTGTCCTCAAGAAGTACTACACTGCCAACTTTACCGAATACGACGCGAACCACGACGACCCACTCAAATTCGCTTTGGTGCGCCCCATGCTGCAAGCCACCATCGCCGCCGTCAACATCGCCTGCCTGACACAAACGCATTCAATGCTTCCCTACGCCATGTACCTCGCTGCCAATCTAGAAGGCCGGATGATGGACGGCTACAAACGGCGCGACGGGTCCATCGAGCATCTGTCTGCCGAAGACCTCCGGCTGTGTATCGACGCACGGGGTGTGCTCGCGCAGAAGATGGCAAGCCTCGTCAAACACATATTCGACCCCATCCGAAGCGCAAGCTGCAAGACGGTGAACGCGTGTGGGGCGACGTGGGTAGCCATCCTCGACAACGTAGAGCTGAACACGCTGGGAGAAATCAGCGTTCTGCAGCCGTACATAGACTGCATCGATGAATGGATGGATCCCAACTTGAACGACTTGTGCACGGTGTGCAAGAGAGGGATGCTAGAGTGGGACGTGGAGGCGCGGTGTGGAAGATGTTACCGGGGATGTTTGGATTGAAGGCCGAGGACTGTGGCTTTCCGAGTGTAGAGCTCTCGGAGTAGTACGTATGAGTACCTACTGCGATGGTGTAATGGAGAGCTAGCCCGCGCTGGGTTGCGAGGTTCGGGAGCTTAAACTCAGAACCTGAGTCAAGGACCCCGGGCCCGAGAACGCGATCACGCGGATGTCATGTTGCGGACCCCGAGCACCTTCTGATATACGCCACGGCCCGCAGGCGTCGGGTACAACTCACCTTCTCGTACTCGCCTCTGGTGTTCCAACTTGCCAGTCTCTCAGTCTGGCTCACCTCCTTCACCTCTTGGTGCGTGCGTAACGGCGGCGGATTGCCTCACTGGCAGCACACGCGACGCCTCACGCATGTTCACTCCTGGGTTCACAGCAGCTGTCGACGCCCTTACCCATGATTCCTCCATCTCCGATGACACTCTCCACGCTCGCGCACATCGGTACCTCGACGTCCTGTCCGGATCGAATCCAGCCCAGCTGAGCGGGCCGCCGTGGGCAGAACGCATCCAGGAAGTCATACCCGAGATCCCCTCCTTCTCCACGCTTCACCTCTTCGAAGCGCTGTACGATACCGCGGACGAGCTCCGTTTGGTCGCCGGAAAACGGTACGTATCAGCTACTATATGCGTGTGCGCAGACCGCATCACTCCAGCTGCCCCAGTCGGCGTTGACGGTGCACCCGACCCGGAGAGTCAGTCGCCAACGAACCCGGACTCGGAATTGGTCCAAGGGCTTGACCATCTCGCCTCAATCTGGGCAGCATTCGTGTTGTGGCCCTGTGCGTGGACTTCGTCCTCTGTACTCTTCGTCAGTAACGCTGACGTGTTTACTATTCAGTCTACAGTTACGGTGCCGACGACGACTTGAACCCTGCTCCCGATCGCCGCTGGAAGTCCTGGAACGATACAATGCTGAATAGATCTGACTCAGAGGGGGAGAGAGAGCAGCGGGATAGAGGCCGGGAGTGGCGCTGGAAGGCGCAGGTAAGCTAGATCTAGAATTCGAGTCTGAGCTAGGAGCGCCGTTCGCTGCTGATTCGGAACATTGCGCTGCCTCCCTGCAGGTCATGGCGCGGGACAACTATCGCTGCTTCATGTCAGGGAACCTCGACGTCGACTGGTACCTCAAGCATCACCCCAAGCCGACTGGCAACGACGATGTGTGGCTCGACGATTGCGATGTAGTTCCAATCATAAGACGCGAGGCCATCGTAGGTCAGGATGGGGCTGCCCGTTGCGGGGCCACGGGCCAGGGAGACGTGCGTCACTTTTCTCACACGATTATCCGCTGTGCTTCACAAATGCTTCATACCACGACTTATGACATCTACATCTCCTAAATCCCGGATGCAGACGCGGACTTGGACACAATGCGCTACATCCTCAAGCGGTACTTTGGTGCGGACGAGACCCTCCTGGAGAAAGCAGAGGGCTCCCAGAACGCCCTTTTCGTGGGCGGCCCCGCGCGCAGCGCGTTCCGCCAGTTCTTCTGGTGCCTCCATCCCACCGAGGTCCGTCTCTCGCATCCCCCGTTGACATTGTCGTTCCCCACAGTCACCTACTTACGCCTTGAACTGCCGCCGCGTAGACACCAGACCGCTACAAGATAACGCGCCATGGACCCCGGGGCTTCCTCGGCTCGCGCCATATCTCCAGCCACGTCACTTTCGCCGACCACAGCCAGTCTCCGGCCCCGTCCTGCTCCTACTGCGACTCTCTTTCACACTCCTCGGACCCTACCCTAGTAGACCTCCCCGACCCCGCGCTGCTCCGGCTGCACGCAGCGCTCACGAGCGTGCTGTGGTACAGCGGCGCCGTCGCGGCGTTCAGCCGGCTGTTCAGCCGGCCCTGGTGGCTCCCTGGGCGCTCGCGCTGGCCCGCCCCGAGCGGCGAGGCGTTCTGGAGGGGAGTGGTGGCGTACGAGGGCGAGGAGACGTGTGCAGAGGTCGAGCTGGACTTGGCTGCGGAGGCGTTGAGGGATGAGATGCGCGAGCGAGAGCGAGAACGTGCGCTGTCGAGATGAGCTAATGATAATGGAGATTGCGCTGCCGAGTGCGAATGTAAGACGCTCTGCTTCCTCATGAGCCATTTCTCAACGTCCAGCCTGAGTGCAGCTGTTCCATCGACTTTGGACCCCTCTTAACACGTTGATGTTGGTACCTGTCTGAGTTCGTAGGCAGAGGGGCGGGGGAAGGCGTCGGTGGTCTACTAAGCTGCTCCCCGGGCCGATTAGATGACTGTGCACCTTCAACAGTGAGAAAGACGGGTTTCGTCACGATTTCAGGGGTTGGACGTAATACCCTGTGTTTCGGTGTATCCTATCACTCAGGTTACGAACGACGTAAATATTGTACTGCGTCCCTGTGATACTTACAAGTCGTATACAGGTAGCTCGAGAGTGACTTGGGAGTACGGCGCTAAAGATATGTTCCCGATCCAAACCTGACCCGGGTGAGGCGCTTGATCGCGACTGCACGACTGAAACTAGTACTGAGCAGCCACCATCACTGACAGTGAGATTGACTTGGACCTTCCCATGTTTTGTTTTCTCTTCGTGCCATATTCTCCTATTCTCTGGGATACCGTACGCATATATGATAACCGACAAGTAGCTTCTCACCACCCTCGAGTCTAATCGAACTGTCAGCGCACGCGGAGCATGGAAAGAACATTCAATACTCTCGTATCCAGCAAGCTATTATGAAGGGCTGGATCCCAGATGGAGGCCAGTAGATATTGCCCTTACCAGGTGAGTATATGCGCTAGTGTCGATAGTCTCGGCCAATGCCCACCTACATTGGTTATCCTGCCAGCCGTTAAAATAGCCAGGGTTAGAGGCATCGGGACTCTCAGCTCAGTTGACACGACACGACAGAATATAGTTACATTCGATGTCGGCAAGTTAGAATACATCCAAGAAAAGTAATCAGACGATCACCAGGTACGTATCGTACAGAAATACTGTGCATTGGTCGTACATGCTCAAAATCCCGCCGTTTTTCAAGTTTCCAACGACATGTCGCTCAAGCCTGCGCCTGTTTCTGCTGTTCCGCTGGTGCGGTCTGCGCTTGAGGAGCCTGCGCTTGCGCTCCAGCTTGCGTGGTCTCTGGCTGCTTCTGCGCCTCGCTGGCAGCGGGTGCGGCCTTGCCCTCGGGGTGCTTCATGCGCTCGCCCTCGGCGACCTTCTCCTGCTTCCCCTCGATCTTTCCCAGCAGCACCTTCGCCTCGCCCTTCATCTTCTCCATGAACGACGCCTTCTTATGCGCCTGTGCCTGCGGTTCCTTCTGGACATGCGGCGGTTTCTGCTCCTCCGCCGGCCGCGTCGTGTCCGCCTGGGTGGCCCCAAGGCTCTTCTCGCCCTCGGCGGCCTGTGACGATGGCTGCTGGCCCGCGGTCTCCCCGCGGGGGTGCATCTCAGCAGGGTGATAGTCCGTCTGATATCCGGGGCCCTAGGGACGATATGAAGTGAGTCACATATCATGTTCTCCAGCGCAGTATGTGAAGCGACGAAATGCACAGGATTGACAACGGGATGGTGCGAGAGGGTAATCGCAGCATGCAGTAATCCCTACCTCATGAGCGTCGTCGCTCCGCACTTCATCCTCCGCCTCATCCTGGTCAATGACGGCGCCTCTCCATCGTGCACCGGGGCTTCCCAACCCATGCGCACGGGGCCGGAGGTTCGCATGAAGCAGGTCCATCTGCATATCCGTCGGCTTACCGTCCTCATGAAACATCCTCCCGACCCCGCACTCTCCAGACTAGATCACGCACAGAGCACCACAACGTCCGCCGGCTCTCCGCTCAAAACCCTGCATATGCGACCGCAAAAATCGGCTAAGACTCACCTTGTTGGGCAAACCACGGTGTTCACTCTTGGGCGCAGCTCCCGTAGCACCCGTCTCCTTGGCCTTCTCGTCGCCCTTCTCCCCTTCCGTCACACCTTCGCCCTTCCCCTCGCGTGCCTGCGAGCTCTCCTCCTTCTGGGTCGGACCACCCGCCTCCTTTGCGTGATGCGCACCCGCAACAGCAGTACCCCCGACGCCCGCTGCCGCCGCACCCTCGGCCGCGTGATGGTGCTTGTGATGGTGGTGATGTTCATGGTGCGCACCCGCCTTCTGCTGCGGTTCCTCTGGGCGCTCAATGACCGCGCCCTCCGTGCCGACGAGGTCGGTCACGCCAGCCCCAGGATCGCCCCTTGGCCCGACCTCGTGGTAGTGTTCTCGCTGGCGCTCCTCGGGAAGCTTCGCGACACTGACCTCGCTCTGGTCCCCGACGAGCGCGCCCACGCCGCCGACGTGACGCACGTCGCCCGTCGCCGCCTCGTTGCCGTGTAGCTCCTCGGAGGGCTTCATGGAGACCTGCGCGGCAGTGTCGACGTTACCGGAGTCATACTGCGGATGGATGGACTCCTCTGGGAGGCGCGCGACGTGCGGTTCTGACTGGTTTCCCGGCAGCGCGCCCACACCCATGGAATGATCGCCAGGATGTGCACCGGTGGGTTCGTGCGATGGAAGTGTGGAGGACGTCACGGCAGTGGTGTGCTGTTGCTTTGCCGGGCCTATACGCGGAGCAGCACAATGTATCAAGGCGGAGGAACCTGAGTCAAGATACTAGTGCAGCTTACCAGGTTCCTTCGCAGCCTCCGGCGCACCCTTCTTCTCCCCTGATTTACCCATGACGGCCTCCTTCGCGGCATATGCACCCCCGGCGATGGCTGCGCCGGCCGCGCCGACAGCAGCACCAGTTGTGAGGTAGCGCTCCTGGTCGGTGTTCTCATCAGGGAGCTTGGCGACTCCCGCCTCGTTCATCGGGCCAGGGAGGGAGCCGACGCCGCCAGTGTGCTCGTGCGCGCCGGCACCGCCGTACTCGGTCGTGGGGAGCGACGTCTTGTGCTGCACGTCGTGTTCGGACGCGCGGGCGGTGCTCATGGTCGACGTCGCGTGTGACGTCGCTATGACGCAACCTGGTTAGTGCTCCGTACCAACTCTTCAAGGAAGGGGGCGGCGGATCCGCAGCGCGCGCGAGAACAGGACGAGGACACGTTACTCACGCATGTACGATGAGACAGTGTCGACGACGCCTTTCGGGAGGTACGACGCGGCGGTCGAAGCCGCCGAGGCGGCGTACGCGTAGCTAACCTCCGCAGCGTGCACCGCGGAGTCCTTCATGGACGCATGGGGACTGGAAGGGGCTTCGGCGGTGGCGGGGTATGCTCCCGGGACGTCCTCGTCTGAGACGCCTGTCTTGGGGTTGGTAGGACGCGTCTGGGGAGCGTCAGTGGACGTTGTCGGTGCGGGGTCGGAGCGAGCGAACGCCGCAGTGGTGGTTGATTCTGCCCACTCGCCAGATGGCGTACCGGTGTCGGTGTCAAGGTGAGGCGGTATTCCGGACATTTCGTTTTCTTGTGCGTTGGGTGTGCGTATACGGCGAGGTTGAATAGACTGAGCAGGAGAGTAGGAGTGTTGGGTGAGGGGTCGTTGGAATGGAGGTTATATCCAGGTCGTGTGCCCAAGACGTCATGTTTTAATGACGTCATTTGAGCCGTTTTTAGTGGGATCCACTCGCTCGTCCTGACATTCTCCTCCAGTAACTCGCGATTTAGCTCCACGCTGGCTGCTTATGCTACCTCTAGAACCGCTCGACTACGCATTACATCGTCCTAGAAATATGTGTGACCAGACTAAAAAGCTCCTCGAAGTGTGGTTAAACATTCGTCATAAGGCTCGTTGATTGCTGTACAATGTACATTTCCACGTGTCGTTACTAATGGTAGGCTTGTATCTGATTCTCATACAACGTCAAAAACATGTTCGCGGTGCCAATGGAGTCCCACATCTCATCCCTTCCGCGGTTTCCCGCCGGGCACGCCCTTAGAATCATTCTCGAATAAGACCCGCATTCCTTTGAAGACCGTCTTGATATTCGCGAGCCAGAGCGACCATTGTCGCTTCCCTCTGAGAGTGTCAGAAAACCGGTGCGGTGCCCGTTGACGGACCCCGCGCGCGAGCAAACCTCCCGCCCGAGGGAGAGGAATATCCTGCGGTCCAGAGTATCGAGAATTACGGCGAATCGGAGACAGAACCTTCAGGACGCGTATCGTGACAAATAGAGTCCCGACGTGCGTAGGGTAATCCGAACGCTCAAAAGCACATATCAATTTTCCTATAGCGCAAGTCAGCTCACAATCTCCTCCGAGGAGGAAAGATACGCTCCGTACCTATGAACGGCTGATACTCCTCGTTGGTACCCCGCATGTTCCACGAACACAGGTCTCGGAAGACGTGCCTGTACACCCTCCTCATCCCGACAAAGTAGAATCGCAGTTCCTTCGTACTCAGGTCGACGATGAACGGCTGGCCGAACTTGTGGATGACCCGGCTACTGTACCGCTTGAAGCCCCACCGCCGCCCCTCACGCTCTGCGTCACGCATTACCCTCGGCGCGACGAGCCGCTCGTGGAGCAGCATCGCGCGCACTGCGTCGTACCCCGACCCCGCGCTGCCGCCAGTCAGCGTGAGCACCGGGATGTGCCACGGGATACCCGGGAGCACACAAAAGTCGTGCCCGCGCGCGAACGCATCGCGCACGGCCTGGTCCGTCCATGCGCTCCGGTCGCTGCTGAGGGAGGGGAGGGTGCGGAGGCGCACCGCGCCGGCGAGGGGCGTGCAGGGGACAGGGGGCGAGTAGTAGTACAGGCAGCCTGGGCCAGAGGGGAACTGCACGCCTTCGAGATCGACAGCACCTGATGCGGCGCGCAGCGTTACCTCATGTGGGATGCGAGGCTGGTGCGCGGTGTTGGCGAGGGATGGAGGACGCGGTATATATCCCGGTGGAGGGCTCGGTCGCGGAGACGACGAGATGGGGGAGGGGATGGTAGGGCGGTCAGCGCCGATGCTGGACGATAGCTCGAGGAGTGGCTTGAAGGAGACGGTGAAAGTGTGGGCATCGCGCGGGAGGTGAATGATGTCTGCGGGAGTGAGCCTCTCGGGGTTGAGGGTTGTGATCGTCGGGCTGCGCTTGCGACCATCCTGCGCCGCAAGAGCAAGTGTACCCAAGCCGAACACCGTCTGTTTAGGGTCATCAGTGAGTTCCGGGGCCGTATGTTCGGGGACTGTCGATTCGGGTACTTGGGGAGACTCGAATAAGGTGGCCAAGAGGCCGAAAAATTCATCGTTACGGCGTGGGCTGATGCTTAGCCCTCGGATCTGCGACGGGCATTGAGGAAGAGAATAGGGCCGGCGGGAGTATCCAGAAGCAGCATTACAAGCGACGCGCACGAATTGTCTCGAGATCGTCGGTCTCAAAGACAGGCGCGGTATCATGGTGCTGTGGAGAGTCATGTCCGAGGTGAGTACGCCTCTAGGCGAGTGATGCCAAAACTCACTTAGATGGGGGCACAGTTGTAGGATATGAAGTTCGAGGAGCAGTTAGAAGTTGAAGGAAACACCTGCATGCTGACCATGCTTAAAGCAGGAGGCCAAAGCAGTCTGTCGCCGCAGCACAAAAGCCTGCGGGAACAATAGCAGCCAGAAAGAGAGAAATAGAGGGGCTTCTTCGCGGAGGAACCATGGTGCAGTCTGTGAAGTCGCCGAACTTGTCGAAGAAGTGTCTCATGAGACCGTGACGGATAACGGCCCACGGGACCTCATGTGCATGCGAGAACCCATATCTATTCTATCTCTTTCATTTCCAGAGGTATGGTTGCAATGAGGATCAGGGGTGTCGATGTTCTACTCGCGGTAGCGAGAGGAGATGAGCGTGGAGAGAAGGAAGCGGCGTTAACGAAGGCCATCGGCACAGCGACTTACAAAAGGAGGTAGCTGTGGATACGGACTAACCGAACGGAGGGAGATCGAATAAAGGCAGGACCTGCCCGTCTGATTGAACCTTGAGCCCTTTCATGAACAGGAAATGAAACGGACTCTAGGTACCAATGCTGCGCTGGGACGCCCCTGGTGCTATGAGCCGGAGCCTTGATCTCGGCCTGATGTATACCCTTCACCCATGAGTACCGGTAGCAGTATGTGTTGCTTTCTGAGCAGTGTGAAGGATCAGCATTAATCACGATACACTCCGAATCTAGTACTCACTCAAAGTTTGTAGAGGCGGAGAGACGAGTTGGTACGCGTAGGGGGTAACTAAATGCGCAGATAAATGCAAGACGGCCTCGTCTCACTTGCGGTATGTTGTTGGCGTCAATAGTACTTATGTTTTCAGGGTCCCAAACATCGACTGTGGCCCGAGTGGAGACTCGACGACTCGATGGCCACGTTCCGGTGGATGCGACGGATCCTAGGGTCCGCGGCGAATAAGTATTCAGGACAGTGCGGGCAGAAATCGTGAACATAGATAGCTATGTCGATGAAGAGAACCCATTGGACCAGAATGAGGGACTTGTATGCGTGGGGGTAGTTGCGACACATGTGAATCGGTAACACCAAGCCACAGTGACTGACCCAGCCCGATCGGGATCTCGCCTCTTTCCGTTCCTCCATGCACCGAGTAACAGTTGCATATTCACTAGGCCCGGCAAGTTCAAATTTCAGACCCACTCCGACTCGCACACGAGCATCGGCCCCTAATATATTCTCCCTTATCTCGCACAGATAGCCCCAGAACATGACGCAAAAACGTGAGCGTAACACATACGTCCAGTTGCAACCTCAGGCTTTCTCATCTCCCACTTACTGAGTCTTACAAAAATGCGATCACTGGCAGAGCGCCTACCCCTCGAGCTCCTCACCATGATCCTCCAACTCTGGAAACATATATATGGCACAAAACAGCATAACATGTCGATTGACGGCTCAATAGCTTGGCTTTGATGTAACATAGGCGGCCTGGGAAGCTCGGGAGGTCCACTACCAGGGCAGACGTGTGCCGTTGTACGTGATGAACGCCCCGCTGTCCTCGTGCGTCGCCTTGTCGAGCACGCCCACAATTCCAGTGATCGCGTCCTCGACTTCGACGGGTGCGTCAGGTCCGCCGAGCTCTGCAAGAACAGTCAGTAAGACATCGAGAACTATACAGTACCAACTTGAACTACGCTCACCAGTCTTAGCCCAACCGGGGTCGAGCGCGATGATCGTAAGGTCGGGCCGCTCGACCTTCATCTTGTACGACTATTCACGAGCACGACGCTATCAGCTTCGGAATATCCTCACGTCCGCGGGGACAAAGTGGATGGGACGCACGAGCATGTTCAGTGCCGTCTTTGTGACGGAGTACGACGAGTACCGCTTATCCAGCCCCGTCCCGATGCTCGCCAGCAAGCTTGTGACGTTCACGATCGTCTTCCGCACGCTCTTCTCGACGAGCGGGAGGAACGTCTGCGCGACGATCGTTGGCCCGACGACGTTCGTGACGTACTGCGGCACCATGAGCGCAGGGTCAAGCGTGAACGGCGCGTCGTTCGCGAGCAGCTGTTCGCATTGTGCAACGTCAGCCTCGTTTGAACGGTAGCCAGGGGAAAGAGAGGAAGGGACGCACGATTCCGGCGTTGTTGTAGAGGATGTCGATGCCCTTGTCGCCGACGATGTGTGCAACCTCGTCGTAGGACCCGCGGATTGAAGCCGGGTCGTCGACGTCGATCTTGATTATGTGCAGCGCACCCTTCGACGCAGGGTCGGCCTTGAGCGCATGCAAGGCAGTGGCCTTGGCCGGGTTGCGGCACGCCGCGACGATGGTGTTCGCGGGGTTCTGGAGCAGGCGGGCAGTGAGCGCCAGGCCAAGGCCGCGCGAGGTTCTAGTTCAAAGACAGATTAGTGTCGGCGAGACTGATGGCAAAGTGGAAACCGTGCGTACCCGGTAATCAACCAAGTGGTTGCAGTAGACATTGTATCAGAATTAAAGCTGTCGAGAGGAGTAAGAAGATGGGGCTGGAGGAGCTTGTCGCGAAAGCGGCCTCTTTATACCATCGCGGCATAGGGTAAATCACGCATCCAAACTCCGGTGCGCGCTCTCCTGCGACGGTAGAAGATGGCTCGAGAAGATGCTCTCAGTCAGCCTCTCGCATGGTTAGAGCTGAGTAATGCTTGACACGGTTGATGATACCATACCGAATTCCCCCCCCCCCATTCCCGTGCAGCCGCGTTTGAGTTAGGTATTAATTGCTGGATGTAGCACAACGAAACCTGCCTGATATGCTTATAAGTCTAATGGAGTCCAGTATACTGCAACTCTTACATTGAGGATAAGTACGCGAGCCGTGTTGGGGAACATCGCAGTGCATCTCGCCCAGGAATTCTGCGCAGAGCCCAGTCAGAACTTCTGCTTTGTCAGTCAAAAGCAAAACCGCCTACCCTCGATCTCGCAGTGCGACGACCGTCCAGGCATACGTGACGGGAATGAGAAGCACGAAAAAAAGCGATTAGCATCCTGGAAAAGTGGGCTCATTAGTAAGACAAGGAAACGGGAGTGATGGTTATGATTTGATTTGGAGAAGAGGTGGTGACGGGGTAGGAGGGTATGAACTTAGTAAGACTATGGACGCACCTCAAGGCCGTTGGTGATCCATCTGGTTCTCCGAACTGCAGGTATGCTGTGTAATGCGCAGTGGACAATGGTTCTTCCTGCTTAGTGCCGGGCATGGGCCGAGAAATATACCTTCATCAACGACGTTCAAGAGGACATACGAGAAAAGACAACGCAGTTCGGATTCCGGGCGCCACGTTCGAAGTACCCTTCACTTTTCATAATGGCGTAGATGTCACGGCATTGAAGCGAATCATGAAGTACGTCGTAGGCTTGTTGACAGCGTGGCAAGAAACGGGCCTAGCGGACGCAACAATGGTGAACGGATAGACGAGACAAGCGCCATGAAACGGCTCACTTCGCTGTGCGGAGGCATGACCTCACGCTGAGATCCATCATTGCATGCCCGTGGAGGACATACACGTTACAGTTCGATAGGGGGGCTCTCAGCGTTCAGCTTCGGCGGCCGAAAATCGCGTCAGGATGAGCGAGCAGATGTCAGAGACCTGGACGGTGGCACTTGAGCGCTTTGATGCGAAGAATGACACTGAGGTAAAGCGGCATGTATGACCGAACATACAGAGAGAGATAGTGCGAGCAGAGTGTGGACGGATACGAAGACGGTCGTCACGGCGATGGAGTAGTGTCGGTGCATTGTGGCGGTGGCGGCGCTTCCGTTGCCCGATGCGGCTTACGCGCTAGGCGCCTGCGTTCACTTAGTGCAACATTCGCGGATTACGGACCGCGACAACGATGGGTGTTTCCAAACCTTACGACGATGCCCCTGGTGCGTCCTCCCCGGAGTCTACTAGAAGCTATGTGTCCTCTGTACTGGAAGACTACTCCGCGTTGAGGAACGTGGTTAAGGGAATCCTCGATAGCAAAGCCGCCGAGCACGAGGTTCAGAATCTGTACGCTCAAGCACAGAAGCACCTCATGACCTTCGACAATCCGCTCTACTCCTCCCTCGACACTCTCGAGTGGGTCCGGC
>BACB01002742.1:0-14644 GCA_000338015.2 Ganoderma multipileum BCRC 37180
GCGTGCGTACTTATAACTTGAAGTGAATCTGCTTTTGACTAATTTAGAGTGCACAGCTCCTTCAGCGTGATGAGCATAGATGTGTATTGTCCGGTACACTCGACCTATCCGAATATTGGAGGCTCAAGGCTAGCCGCCAGCCAATTCAGGCCCTGCGCGTTGAGGAGCTAGAAGTCTGCCACATTTTCAAATGTCCGGTTTCAAGGCATAACAGCAGCACCGCGAGGACCGCCGACAAGGATAAGGTACGTTTCCGACCGAGGACTTATCGTAGGATTGGAATTTTGATTTGATTTGTAGTTGCGCTCAGCGGCCGTCACTTTAGACATCCTGCGGGACTACTGTCAGCTCGACCCGAAATATCTGGATGACATGGAGCTTATGGATAAGCCAAAGAACGCGATCTTGCTTATGCGTCACTTCCATAAAACATTCAACAGCTTCCTGTGGTGCTTGAAACCAACTAAGGTCCGCGTTTTCTTCCGATCGGTACCGGTTGAGGCTCGAGGTCTTACGAATATATTGTTCTACAGACTCCCAACTGTTATGAGGTCAAGGAATACGACCCTATCCTCACCTTCATGGACCTCTTCTCCGTTCCGTCACATATTACATTCCAAGATCATAGCATCAAAGACCCCGATGAAGCGGCCCCCAAGGCTAGGCCGTCCGAGTCGGACGCAACAGGCCGGAACCTACGGAGCCTAGAGCGTCCTCACGGAGCGGAATCCGTCAGTCTCCCTAACCCGGAATTGCTGCGGCTTCACGCTGCGTTGACGGGTGTTCTCCAGATGAGCGGTGCCGCAGGCGTTTTCGGGTTGATTGTGGACCGGCGCTGGGCTCCTGGTAATCCGCCAGTTCCCGGTGCCGAGGGAGCAGCCTTTATTAAGGAGGTCGTGGACCCTGAGATGTGGGAGTTACGGGAATCAGTTGCGGCGCTGTGGCAGACTGTCTCTCAGTATGTAGCTGATTCAGACTTGGAATGAACGCTGTGTCCCAACTTTTGAATAGCAGTTTATCAGTGCGACTACCGGGACGTCTTAGAGGGTTTGATCCTGTGCAGCTTGGCTGCGTTTATAACATGAAGACGCCATTCGGACAGTGATACTCAATCGAATGTGCGACGGGATCCGATAAATACTTTAAATCGCCACATGTAAACGTGGGTACAACTTCAATGCCGCTCGAGCCAAGTCGCCCACCTCTCTCTCGACTACGCGTTTACGAACATCGCCGCAGGCTTTCGAATCCTCCACGGTCGCGGAATGAATCGGGGCAGGAGCACCGCTTCCGTCATCCGAGCATCCACCATCTCTCGTTATCCAGCACGATCGCGTTCAGCAGCCACTCCCACTCCTCACAACCAAACTCTTCGTCCTGCAGTACACCTTGGAGGGTAGCCAGCACTCGCCGTACGCCACTTTATGTCAAGTTACCCGGATATCAACGATGGCTTCCTCTACTCAACAGGCGGGTTGCATCCAGAGAACTCTACAGGAACAGCGGTCGAGGGACGTGTCAGCAGGTTGGAAGGGCAATAGGTGCTACCACGCACCTAAGCATGGTCGAGCGAATCCTCAACGCACCGACGACAATTATCCTGCAAACCGATAAGCACCTGAACTATGCCCAATCCTATGAGCGGGACTTACGGCAGACACTTGTCACTGCATCAACCGCAAATCTAGTCCTTTCAGCAGCCACTCCCACTCCTCGCAACCGAACTCTTCGACGGTCCGGTAGTACACCTTGGAGAGCGGCCAGCACTCGCTGTACGCGATACGTCCCGTCTCCGGATCGCGTTCCACCCACCCAATATCCTCATTGAAGCCGACAAGCTCCACTGACGGCGGGGGATGGTCGAGGAGGGCGCTCTGCACCTCGCGAGTGTCAGGGAACTCGCGATCTGTCGCGACGTATACAAACCGGCAAGATTGCAGGCTGCGGAACTGTGGCAAACAAACGGCGGTTAAGGCATGCTCAGAAACGGGTCGGCAAAAGGGGCCGTACAAACTGGATCCAATCTGTCTCTGTGGCGATCGACGGTTCTTGCGCGGTGATCCACAGGGATAGTGCAGTCAGTCCATGTGGGATGGATTGGCTGACGCGCAGGAGGTGGTCCGGTGTCAGGCAAGGACCATCGTAAGTACCGATGAGCCCACAGCCCAAGACACGGAGGCGCGGAAGCTCTGGGAGAATCTCAAGGACTGGTTCGATGTCGTCGAAGAAGGGTGAGGACCAGTGTTGCCCGATGTCCAGCCGTTCGAGCAGCGGTTTCTTGCGTAGGAAGGCGGCGGTTGCCTCCGCATCGTCCCTCGTCATGTCCGGATAAGAAAGCCTGAACGCCGTAAGGAGCGGGAGCGTGTCGAGATGCGTGCAAAGGACGGAGGCGAGATCGCCAAAGTGATCGTCACCCACAAGCAGCGTTAGAGACCGTAGTTGAGAAAAATACGTGAAGATGGTTCCGATCGGGTCGATTTCGATGAGGAGAACGAAGGTCAGTTCTACGAGAGTGGAGAGGCGCTGAAGGTTGCAATTCCAGAGGACCTCGCTGAATGTGCCGAGGGAGCGCAGCGATGGCGAAGCCTGCGTGATCGTTTGCCTCATGGGATCAAAGTGGGGATTCTCTTCGTCAACAGGTTGATAAATATCGCCGTATCGGTTCAGATATGATAGAGATTTCAGGTGGGGAAACATGGGCACTGGTACATTCGCGAGCTCCAAGTCCGCCCTACGACAAATCGATGCGGAATATTGCGCCCAAAGCGATAAGTTAGATTTTCAGAATCAACCTTAGGGATGTACATACGGGAGTACGATGTCTTCCAGAGTCTCGCCGGAAGCGGTAAAAAGTGCTTCGAACACTGGTTGTCGCGGCATCGGGTGACAGCCATACCATGCGAAGCCATGGAGTCGAAGTACGGAAAGAGCATCCTCCAGTGCATCTAAACATTGGAATTTGAGCAATGCAACATTCAAGAGTAGAATCCATTCGACATACTCAAGAGTTCCTCTGGGGGAGATTCTTCCTCATGCGTGTAAGCACGGACGGAAACATTCCTTACGGCCTGCACAAGACGGCTTCGGGGCAAGCTCACGATGTGCCGCAGCAGCTCGCAGCTACGGTGGATAGCGGCTCCCGCCTCTTCCCAATCCTCGTCTTCCAACGGCCGCCATCGCTCTTCATTGGCGAGATAATGGTCCTTCAAGAGTCCTAATCTGACGTTGATGGTGGCGAAGACGTACTGTAACGAGATATCGTGAAAGAGTTTCGAGACAGATAAACAGGATCTTTGGTAGTGAGAGGGCAGCTTGCCGATGATTTGGATCCAGAGTTCCGGTGGCACGACCTGCATCTGGGGGTGAGCCCGAGGACGATCGTTGCGTGGCCGCAACTTGCGAGTGGCCATGAGCTCGCAATGGAGCCTTCGCGCGCTTGTTGAAGAGCGCCAGATGGGTACGTAATCAGCCTAGACTCGGACCCTCGAGTCCCCGTTCTCCTATTCTCTAACCTCGCGCCGAGTATGCGCAAAGGCCTTTTAACACTTCATTTATTGCATTCTTCTTCGCTTCAACTCCCTTATTGCCCTGTCTGACTAAGGATTATGACAATCTCGGTAGGCGGGCCACCGGGTAGAGCCTCGAGATACCTCTGCTCAGGACCTGTGGCCACCTGGCCAACCGTTGAAACTGGGCGTTCATCCGGCGAGGTGAGAATCTCTTTCTGCTTCGTTTCTTTCCTGTGGCTCTTTCGTACTATGCTCACATGCTCGTACTAGTTGTCATCTCTTTCATGTACACGGAATACGGCGCCGGTCCGTCATGGGTATGCGCGTGCCAGTGGGACTGCCTTACAGCGGTCGTCGCACGTACGGGCCTACCTGGGCGTCGAGGCCCCGGGTTTGCGCCTTACAAATCGGATGTTGATATTCGTAAATGCTTCCGGTCCTGCCTAACCCCCACAGGTCTCCTCGGGCACATTTTCCGCCGGTTCCGCCCAACAGCGCTCTGGGAGCCCACAATGGGCTCCGAATCGTCACTAATCAGGTGAATGTGAATCCCACCTATAGCTCCGAACCAACGTATGTTTGACGCGCACCCATTCGCATAGCATCCGCTCACTCTCCGACGATGACGGTTCGTAGACACTGAAATACCCTTAGGTTTCTGGTTCGCAACGCGAACCCCTCAGGCGTATATAAGAGCACTGAAGCGTGATTCCGCTCCAGATTCAACATCGACCCCCGCTTCCAGCAGACACACCCGCCAACCATGGCTCCAACAACTCAGAAGGCACTCATCCTTCCCGCCGAGAAGGAACCTCACAAGCTCGTCACTGACTGGCCCGTTCCCAAGCCTGGCCCGACGGACGTCCTCGTCAAGATCGTCTCCGTGGCGGTCAACCCCGTGGATGCTTACATCCCAGTGATGGGCGGTCTTGGGCTTGTCCAAGGGTGGCCCTTCGTCAACGGGGTTGACGGAGCGGGGATCGTCGGGGAAATCGGCGTGGAGGTCATGAACCTCGTGAAGGGCGACAAGGTGTAAGTCGTCCTCGCCGTCGCGGTAGTAATTTGCACGACACGAACTGATCGCATTTTGTGGATGCGCTGCTTGGTAGGTTCTTCAACAAGGGCAGCTTTGATAACGGGTACGCGACTTTCCAGGAGTATGCGATCCAACCGGCTAACCATGTCGCGAAGGTGAGTGGCGCGGTCATCGTTCGGGCACCTCAACCGTTCAATATAATCGCATGTAGTTCCCGAACAACATTACCTTTGACCAGGCCGCAACCATCGCCCTCTGCCTCGCTACGGCGGTGACCAGTGTCTGGGCGCACGAGGAGGGTGCTACCTCTGTCCGGCTTACCCCACCCTGGGAGGAGGGCGGCAAGACCAAGTACGCCGGGCAGGCTGCACTCATCTTCGGTGGCAGCACCTGCGTTGGCCAGTACGGTATGTCACCCGCGCACTCACGGGTCTGTCTTCGCCAACCATCGACGCTCACCGTTCCCCTCAGCCATCCAGTGCGCGCGCATGCAAGGGTTCTCCCCGATCATCACTACCGCCTCCTTGAAGCACACCGCGTTCCTCAAGTCCCTCGGCGCGACGCACGTTCTCGACCGCGCGCTGTCCCCGGACGGCATCCGCGCCGCGCTCCCCGCGCTGACCAGCGGCAAGCCCATCCAGTACGTGCACGATTCGTTCGGCCGCGAGCGCGACGCGCAGCGCCTTGGGTTCAGCGTCCTTGCCCCGGGAGGCGCGTTCGTCACCGTGAACCCGCGCAACCCTGAGTTCCTGGCGGATCTCGTGGAGGAGAGCGAGAAGAAGGGAGAGGGGAAGCGTGTCGCGCGCGCGTTTGGGAGCTATGCTATGCCCGGGAACGTCAAGCTCGGGAACGAGATGTGCAGCAGGCTCCCGGGGTGGCTCAAGACTGGGGAGATTGTGGTGAGTCGCTTCGTGTTCAGTCATCTGGGAAAATAGGGTGCTGATGTGTGCTCCGCTCAGCCAAACAGGGTTGAGGTCCTCCCGAACGGGCTGGCTGGCATTGATGCGGCCTGCATGAAGCTGCTGAAGGGGGAAGTCAGCGGGATGAAGCTGGTAGTCCATGTCTCCGAGACTCCGTGAAGGCGATATCCTTCATGTCCGATCATGGGGGGCGCGATCAAGTGTTCCCTAGATTGATGTTTTGTACTATGTGCGAATGATATATCCGTCCTCCTCGGCCTGAGGTTGCCTTCCTGATGCTGTCGCTACTGAGATGGTCACCTCGGACGGGGAGGGCGGATAATTTCGAGACTATCACGCTATGGCTCGCGGATCGCGAGCGGGTAGATTATATTGGTGGGAATATGTAGGGGTCAGAGCGCAAAGTCGGACGTGGATAGAATAATGCAGGTACAGTGGCAGCCAATTTATGAACAAGGCAGCGACTAGACTATCTCTTATACGATGGACCGTCAAAATCCCGCAATACCTGCGTACTGCCCATGACGGCCACACATGGTCCATCGCGGATCCTTCATCATCTTCACATGGGATTGTTGCGACGTTCTTTTGACGACATCATAATTAGGGACGGTTGATAATGACACTACATATATCACTCTCGTTAGGGATGACGATACCAATAAGAGAAACACGCACTTTCAATGTAGGGGGCCTGGATGAGTGGCGCGCCTTTGGGGATCACAACGGAAAAGCGGGAAGTCCCCCAGACCAGTCGAACAGACCGGGAGCCATATCATCTATTGTTCCCATATCAGCCCCGTAGAACGACCCACGTGCACGAGACTAGGATCCAGAAACTCACGTATATTGGAAGCTCCGTGCCATCGCATGAGCCATTCCCAAGCTGCGCACCCAAAGTCGTCGGCACACCTGAAGCGGACCTTCGACAGGGGCCATACCGGCGAGTACTTGGGGCGGTCGTCGTTTGGGTCGCCGTGATCTCGCACGAGCCAGCGTATGAATGGCCCGTATCCAACCAGTTCGAGAGAGGGAGGGGGATCCTCGAGGAGCTGCTGTTTTAGGTCGAACGTTCGGAACCTGTCGAGGATATGGAGGTATTGCAAAGAGTTGAAGTCCTTGAGCTGGAGAGGCAAATGCGGCAAAGTTAGCAATGGAGAGATTGAATAGAGGCAAGGTTAATTACGCACAAGCTCGAACCATTCGTGGAGCAAGATGTCGTTATCCGGCTGGTCGATAGAGACAGACAGACGGAGAGCAGTTAAGCTCCGTGGAAGGCGCTGACCGAAGGACTGGATCTCGCCTGGCTCCCACGCAGACCGCACGAGGGAGAAACCGAGGACTTCGAGGCGTGGAAGCCCCGCGATCACCTCGAGTAACGGTTGATCAAAGGGTATCTCGTCCGTTTGTCGGTGGACGTCAATCTCCACGTCTAAAGATGCGAGTTGCTTTTTGCTCTCGATGAACGCCGCCAAGGATTGCGCGTGTCGATACTCAAACTCCGATGTCGCCCTGACGGCGCAATGAATGAACTTGAAGGCTCGCAATTCGGGGAGCGCAGTCGGGTCCGCTTTGAAGACGGAGAAGATATCGTCCGGAGCGAGAGGATATAGTGTGAGGGAGCGGAGCAGGAAGCAGTGCCGCAGAACGAGGGCTAGGCCGCCTGCAGTGTGCGGCAGGACAACCTCAAGCTCCTGGAGCCCCATCATCGACCGGATAGAGCATCCCCACAGGAGATCGCCTGCCGCTGTAACTCGGGTCAGAGTGTGCGCCATCCCGTCTACCGCCATCTGGAGTGCCCGCATGGAAGCTTCATCGAGAGCGGAGTCTGAGGAAGAGAATTCGGGCAGGAAGACAGGCCAGAGTGCGTCATCCCCGGGGGGAGGAACGGGCGCATGATCAGCGACTGATGGATGGTGCCAGCTTATATCGACCGAACGTAGCTCTCGGAGGCCAGAGAACGCCGAGAGACAAGGAACTGTGGCGTTTGTGATCCTACCCGTGAATCAGCAACTCCGAGCGTGAGGACCAAGAGAGAAGACTGTACGGGATATGCAACTCCTTCAGCGAGTGTCCCGATGACTCCGCGAGGGCTGCGAGGACCTCTTGGCCCAATTCCGGCGAGCCGCCATGCCAGTAGAACGCACGAAGGTTCCGAAGGGCTTGAAGCGCCGCAATGAGAGCTCCTAAATCAAAGAGATGAGTCGATGGCAGTGGGGTGGAATCTAAATGAGCTCACGAGTGTGAAAAATGCCGCCCCCAATGCCAATACCAAAACTGAGGTATGCCTTCACGCTGATCGTCTTGACCACATTTGCGAAGTCGGGGCGAAGGGAGATGTGGCGAAGGATGTCCCATGTAATGTTGTTCCTGAGTTGCACTTCTGCGATCAATTCTGCAGACCTGCCAATAGGAGTGTAGTCCTGGACCCATGAACCAAAGTACACATTAACGTGAGCGAAGAGTGTTCTTGTGGCGAAGTCGTGGTGGAACTTAGAGAGGGTGCGCCATGTCTTCTGGTCCTCGCGGTCGAGGAGAGTGACTATTAATTGCCAAATTTCAGGAGGCAGGCATTCCATGCCTTATACTCCCAGCAGGTCGAGATCGAATACGTAGAGACGTTGAAATGGTGAGTAGGCGGTAATACTCAGAGGCCGAGTGGCGTCTTTGGGTCCGTCTTAGGCGCGTGGAGTCGAACTTGGAAGCTGGGCTGCATCCGAATAAGGCAGGCGGAGGACGGGGAAGATAAGCGCCTTTGTTATCGGGGGCGCTTAGATGCGTCCGAATTAGGCAACCGCGTGGTCAGGCTCACCCTCCGCTGAAGTCGCGGGCATCACTGCGCTATCTGCACATCTTCGAAACCATCGTGACGTTGCGCCCGCCGAGGACGAGCGATAACCTCTGTTTACACTTCTACCGTCTGTCGGCGGAGGAGCTCCCGCGCTCGCTGGAGCTCTTCGGGTACGGGGTGTACCTGCGCGAGGTCGCGCGGGAATCACTGCCCACTCTGGATCTGGGCTCAGGCTCGCGCCCCAGCGCCGAGCCTATGCGCCAAATGTTCCGCCCGTGCTGGTCGCGGAAGAAAGTCATGTTCAGGACGGCACAAGGCTTTGGGTGCTCGGATTGGGAATAGTTGTTGCGGTGGCACGACTTCGATGGACTAGGTACGTCGGATGACGTCTCGTGTACGGGGATGGTACCGTGCTTGATATCAAGTGTACTGACGACGCGTCGTGAACAGGTGCCTTGCGGCCTGGTGTGCTCAAGAATGGAGTGTAGGGTCTATCACCGCGAACGCCGTCGTAAATGAGCTCGGGCTCTAACCCCCCTGGATAGACGGACGTTTCAGGCGGCTCGAACGCGTTTATTGCCACATGTATTGATTTTGTGTGCGTTCGCGAGCTCCGCATCTTTAGTTACATGTGGATGATGAGAGGTCATTGTGTGCGAGTCAGCCCGCACCCGAGGCATGACCCGATCTTGTGGGGATAAGTCGAAGCGTTGCATCTGGAGAGGAGGAAGAGACGGGGGCGGTTGGAAAACTGCGCTTCTTGGAAGTGCACGAGAACTGTTAGCTAAACGCTGGCGCTTACGACCCTCCACATGCACCGCATCATGCATCACCTGTTGGGGGAATACTGATGGTATACCAAGTGTACACCACAATATGAACCCAATTCGCTCTTCTCCTACCATGACCTGCGTGCCCGGTCTCTGACCTCCCTAGCCTTTCTTTAGGCTTTAACATGTACGAGACATGTTGAAAGGCCCTTCTCGCTCCCGGCAGCTGAGCGCTGCACGGTGGCACCCACCGACTTTGCTCGGCCTTGCCGATCGTGACATCCGTTTACAATAGCCCGTCAATCTGGCGTACTCCGACAAGGGAAGCGCTCCATTCTCTACCACGATCAACGACCTGACCATCAATGTGGTTGCCATCTTCCCTCTCCTCTCCTCCGCAGACGACAACCGAGACTGACGTGCATCCACAAACGCCCCACGGGCCGGCGTCCGAACCAGTGACAGATCGAGCTAACCAAAATGGTAACTCAGACGCGTATTAGAGCTCGCGCGAAAAGTCCTTGTTCCCCCGACTCAATCATCTCCGAACTTTGCTGATCTCTGTCAGAACATCTCGTATTCCGCCGCCTCTAGTCTCCGAAATATCCGTTGAAGAATAAAAACACGGTGTATCCACGTCCCAACATCTTCAGCCACCCGGGTCCGAGTCCTCATCATCGTGACTAGCACAAGAATGGCCAGTATCCAGGTCTGTAAGACTTTGGCAATAATCCATCTTAATCGGCTCTGGCCATATGCTCTCTGCTAAAGGTACATGTTTTCAGGTTATACCCCTTCCGCCCCCAACGAACGAAAACATCGACAATGCCCACCTGGTTCCTACTATACCATCCGACGTCTTCCGGAAGATCCTCCTTCACTTACCCTTCAACGACCGACTTAGCGTCTCCTTACTCTCCAAGGATGTATACTCCGCCCTTCCTCCAAGGCACACTCATGTCGTCGTCAGGAGCGTCGGACATCTCGCTTCCATGGTCGCATACATCTCCAACGACCCCAGTCGCGCATCCTCCCTCCGTTCCCTTCACATTGTCATCCACACCTTTACACCGCCCTTAACTGCAGCTGAATATTCGGAAAAGATTTTATTCATCTTCAAACATGCATTCAACCTGGAGAGCTTCGTCTTCCATGGCGTCGTCTTCCATGGCGCCGCTACCGGCGATTTTCTCCGGAGGCTTTGATGATGCCCCCGCGTCTCGCGCATGTCGAGCTCATGGGCCTCCCACGCATCTTAAACGATATAGATCCCAGCCAACGCTTCTTTCCATCCACCCTCCGAAGCATCCTTTTCTCTGGTTCTGGGATCTCCTTCGACCCCCACCCCCTGAATCACTTGCTACAGCTAGTTTCGTATCTGCCTTCCCTCGAGACTTTCATCCTTGAAAACCGCAGTCTGTCGTGGTCGGCACCGGAGTCGTGGTTTATACTGGACGATCATGGAGCAGAAGCCGAAGACGACCCCAGCCTCATCAGTCGCTCGGTACGGACCTTCAAGCTCGTCACCTGCTGTAAAGCTTACGGGGAGAGCCTGGTTCACACACGGTCGGAATACACTGCACCAGTCTCTATATGAGAAGTGCTAACGTATCGGTGGTCATGGTGAAAGGCTGGGCCGCCTTGCCACGTAGCGCGCCTCTGAGAGGAGGCGCGGTGTACAGCCACCTTAATTACATAATCTAATCTAATCTAATCTAAGTCATGCCTGTCCGTTACATCCTCCCCCTCTCGAATCCACTAAGATTCGAATACTCTTCCTGTCCATCCTAAGTCCGATTCTTATGTGTGGTCTTGATATGCGAGTGAAACATCTATATGATGCTTGTAAGATAATGTCAGTGCTCTTGGAGGAGATGACAGAGCCTGCGTACAGTAGGGTGCGCGCACACTCTACATCCCAGCGACCGCTCAGTCGTGGACACTACTGCCAGCAGGAGAACATGTTTGCGGAGAGTCTGCGCCCAGGGATATATCATCGTCGGACTCGTCTACCGCGCGGCGCTTGCCCTTGTCTCGGGTGACCAGGGACGGCTCGATCGTTGCCTGCATCGGCAACCCCGCGCGCGAGGCTGTCACCGGGGGGCATGACGCCGGACGCGATATGGTCCCGTCCCGTTGTGATGCTCGCGATGATGCGCACGATGGTGCTTGAGGCGTGGGTTGTACTGGCGCCACTGACGGTCCCGCGCTCGCTGCCAGAGGAGATTGCAAGAAGTCCTCGATGGTCACTGGCCAATCCGGCCACGGGCTGTCATCCTCGACATTGCGTTCGAGGGCATGATTGCGGGCGATTCTCCCAGCTCGTTCTGCCAGAACGACCGACTCTTCTGTGATCCCGCATTTCATACCCCACGACACGAAGTCCCTCTCCGTGAGCGTGGCGGGATCGCCCTGGATCTTCTTGAGGTCTTGTTTGGGGGCCGGCCTTAACCCTTCACGCTCCGCCAACGCGTGGAATAGGCCAGGGACCGAGAAGAGCCGGACGACAATGTTCAATAGCGCACCCCAAATGCCCGTCACCTCGTCCGCTTCTTCACCTGCTGGCTCTTCCTCCTTGTTGGTCTTTTCTTCCTTGTTGGTCTTCTTCTTCTTGAACGAAGGAAGCATCGCCTTGAGTATGCAGTTCCCTCGGATGATGTCATTGTCGATGATGCCATCCTTGATCAGCGGTTTGAGGTGATCAGGAACTGTCGTCGGGTAGACCACCCAGTACTTGTTCCACATGTCCGGTGGGTCGCTGTGGGTCGGTTGACGGAGGCCGGAGTGGTTGGGTTGGTAGGGCCGGTGACGAGCCGACTTGACCGTCGGCTCGTCCTCTCCCAGATCTTTCCCCGATTTCTTGAGGGTGTCCAGCGACGGGAAGATATGCAGGTGCGGGTCGCGGTCGTACTGGTAGATGAGGTCGCGGACCCGTGCCCTAGCGCCCTTGTCGACGAAGGCCTGGGATATCAGGCCGTACGCGTTGGGTGAGTGCCTAGGGATGTAGTAGTACCAGTATTCGGCCTTGTGGATCGGCGAAGGCGATGGCCGTTTGATGTCCTTAGGCCACTCCGCCCACTGGAAGTGGATGATGGGGTTGCCCGTGGCTATTGAGTGCTTCCACAGTTCCGGCTGGCTTGGGGCTTCTTGTTGTAGCTCGACTCGACGATCATCATGATTGCGTTGAGCGGACGGTCCTGGGTGGTGAGCGGGTATCTCACCCCAGTTGGCCTGTCCATCGAACTTGCCCATCGGGTTGTTGTACTGATTCCATCCCGGGCCTTGTACGATGGGCTCCTTCCTCTTGGCTTCCCGTTCGCGCTTCGACTGTGTCAGCCCTTGACGTGTTACTTGCCGACTTCTGCGTGCGGCCGCCTTCGCGTTATCAGGTTGTTCTTCGTTGTCGTCATCGGCCGAGTCATACGCTATGTTGGCGGGGTGTACATATCCTGGAGGATAGTACTGAGCTGGGGGTTCGCCTCCCTCCATCGGGTCGTCATGGTCTTCTAGCGCGTTCACTGTCTGGGGCAGCTCACCCGTCGGTGCCGTCACTTCCTCATATGGACGAGGTGTGGGCGGGGGCGCTGCAGGTAGCCGAACAGCTATGTTCGACGGTCCCGGCACGCCCATACTTGCCGACGTTTGGATTGGAGTGGCCGCCAGATGTTGCTGGCGATGCTGAACCGGCGTCGACGCTGCTCGGTTGCCAGACGGTCCAGGCTGGTGTGATGGTCTGTATGACCGTGATGCCTGTCCGCTCGGTCCCGGCGGTGGTGTCCATTTTCGTGTCGGTCATTCGGAGTCTCCTCTGGGAGGAGGAGGTGAACGTGACCGACCGCGTTGACGACCGCGGTCATGATCATTGTTGAACTGCCCGTTGCGGCGCTCGAGTTGTTTTCGGAGCTCGTCTTGTTCCCTCCGTGCGGCCTCGACCTTGTCCCAAGCTCTGTCCCTTTCTCTCTTGTACCTGTCCTTCTCATTCTCCTTTTTTTCGTTCAGTTTCTTCCACTCCTCAATAGTGCGGTTGAGGACGTCAATCGTCTTGCGCGCATCATTGCGCTCGTTCCTGTATCTTGTGGCCTCTGCTTGTTGCTTTTGCAAGTCGTCCCGTAGTTTTCCATCGTCCTTCCCTCCCTCTCCCGGCGCCTTTACGGTCCATCCCTTCTCCTGCATGAAGTTGATGAGCTGCTGTTGGAAGGCCGCTTGGCCGCCCGAATGGGCCTGCGCGAATTGCTGCTCGCCACTACTAGCTCTGTAGTGAGCGCGGTAGTTGTCACAGGTCGCGCACCCATTCAGGTGCTCCATGGCAAGGAGGCGCTCTCCCATGCATCTCCACGGTGGTAGTTGGGGGCTTGTGCTTGGCATGAGGGGAGGGTACCCATGCGGCATGGTGACTGCCACTTGTGGAACGTGGATGGGACCGGTTGGCGCTGGTGCTTGGTTGTAGGGCACCATCGGCGCCATCTGTTGCGGTTGCACGTACATAGGGTACTGGCCGTATTGCACGGCGGGCTGCTGCGGTGTCTGATAAGACATCGGCAGAGTCGGTTGTTGCATCGCGGCTTGTGGCGCAGGTGCCATGTTCGGGGGCGAGGCCATCTGATAGGATGGCTGCCCGTAGTGTTGTTGCTGTTGTTGTGGCGGCGGTTGTTGAGGGGCGAGAAAGGGTTGCTGGGGTGGTTGCTCACCAGTCGGGGGCGACTGGGGAGCGGGTGGGGTGTGATGCGGGTTCATGGTGGTAGTCGATGTGGTGGTGACTGACGAGTCAGGATGCCGCGTGTCGCGGCAACTACCTGTTTGGTGCCCGGACGCGTGGACCTGCTTGGTTTTGTGGGCGCCATACACGGTCACCTGACCGGCGCGTCTACGCGTCGCGTGGCTCTTTGCTGAGCTACTTCCAGTGTTTGACGCCTTGCAGCCCAAAGTATTCATCCAGTGCCGCGAGATTGCTGCACTTCGTGTAGGGCTCCCACGTCTTCAATCCGTGGGTCCATTTAATTAGGAATTGAACCTTGTTTCCGTCCCAGCGGTGGTCAGCGATCTCGTCGACCATCCATTCTTGCTCCTCGTCGTTACCGACGTCATAGAACGCGCGTGCGTCGCGATGCGGGAATATGTTGTCGTCGTTAGGCTCGTGCGCGCGCAACACTTCTACATGAAATGTTGGGTGCACATTCAATCCCGGAGGTAACTCTAGTGTGTAGTTTGATGTTTTGCGGTTCGCCTCGGTGATTTTGTATGGTCCGATATATTTTGGCACGAGTTTGCGCGCACGTCCTTTCGGTATTGATAAGTTCTTTGTGGACAGGTATACTAAGTCCCCAACTTCAAAGAATGGTTCTTCCCGGCGCAATTGGTTCGCATAGTATGTTTGCTTGACGCGCGATTCAATCAGTGCATCATGTGCTGACTCAAGGTAGTAGCGCGCGCGCTGCGCGAAGTCCTTGATGCCTGCGAACTCGGTATCTGCGCGGATACCTGCGATAGTTCGCGGCGTATAGCCGTAGTTAAGCTCAAATGGCGAGAATCCGGTTGATGCACTCGTTGATGAGTTCAACGCGAACTTGACGAGTGGAATCTTCTCCAGCCAGTCCAATTGCTCTGGCTCTACGGTCGCA
>BACB01002744.1:0-32049 GCA_000338015.2 Ganoderma multipileum BCRC 37180
GCCGCGGTCCCCTAGTCTTGATCTGTCCTTGGTCCTACCTCGAGTAAATACTTGCCTATTATTTGACGTCGACGTTGTTCTCGGTCCTTGCGGACCTCAGCTTCCTCGATGGCCGTGTAAACTGGAATGTTTACTCCATCGATACTTAACGTTCGCCTTCCCAAGTCGACGACCGCGCCATGCTTGGTGAGGAATGGCATGCCTAGTATGGCATCATACCTGTCGATGTCGACGATGTCGAAGTACACCGGCTCGTTGATGGGCCCAACCTTAACGTTGACCTTAGTTCCGTGATTGATCTTCGTCCGACTTCCTCGCGTGCCCAGTTGTAGCTGGACTTGTTCCTTTAAGTCGATGCGATCTGCCTTGACTATTCTTGCGGTCATAGGACCGAATGAGTTGGTGTTGCAGCCAGTGTCTACTAAGACATAGCACTGTACACCATTGAGTTCGACCTCAATGGTGATTGGTTGCATTGCCTTAATATCGCGAACCGGCTGGTCTTTGTCGTCGGTCAGTCGTGTGACTCGCGGATCGTACAGCCAGTAATTGCGACTGTTCTTCGGGGGGTCCATTTGCAACTGGAACGATTGCAATACCTTCATATGTTCGAAATCTTCGGCGTGTTCTTCTTCGAACGCGAGCCATTCCGGCGTCTTGTCGTCGTCATCGTCGATACCTATATGTATCGTTCGCAGCTCGGCCTCTACCGGCGGTTCTTCCAGGGATGGTCGCTCGTACTCAGTGTCCGAGTTCGTCTCGAACACATTGAGAGACTCGTCCTCTGAGTCTGGAGGTCCTCGGTCGTCGTCCGGTTCCTCCTCCTCGTCGATGTCCATGAGGTACATCCTGACGCCTGGAGGAGGTGGCTTGGTTGGGTTCTTGCAATCCCTCTTCATATGACCCTTTTCCCAGCAGTTGTAGCAATCGATCTTCGACTTATCCGGATATTGAGTCATCTTAAAGGACGACTTATTCGCATAAGGCTGTTTCTGCTTGGACGGTCCTGGGATCTTGTTGGCATCCTTCTTGTAGAAGGCCGTCTTCTTGACGTACACCGTGGACGGCTTCGTGGCACTATCTTTAGTGATAGGCCGGAACGTTGAACTTTGGCCCGTCGGTGATGTAGCAGTCACCATCTTGGCTTGAGCCGAATTGATCGCCGCCGTGATTTGGAGCTGGCGTGAGGATTGCAACTGACTAGTTATCTTGCGTCGAGTTCTCAAGCTCTCCTCGGTTCGTTGGTATTGGATGGCCGATTTACTCCACACCGCATAAGGTGTGAAGTCGGGGTCCAACTTGCTGTGGAGGACAAGCTCTTTCTGTAGCTTCTCCGGCAGGCAGCCGACGAACTTATCACGGAGCATTTTCTCGCTCGGATGTTCTAGCATCTGAGCAGCCCAGTGGTTAAGTTCTTCGCTCAGCCCGACAGCCCCTTTCTTGCTGTCCCACTTGACATTGTGGAAGTTGACTTCGGCTTGCTGGAACGCGTCGGTCACGACGAACTGTTGGTAAAGTGATAAGATGACCTCTTCGAAAGTCCACAGTTCGCGCTGTCGACCGGGAGACTGTACATTATTGTATAGCCATATTCCCGCCTTGTCCTTCAAGACTTGTGTGAGTAAGTCTATGCGTCCGTCTTCGTTCTCAGGTCCTGTGATGTTGAGCCTTCGACAGTAAGTCAAGAATCCATTGAGCCACATCATAAACTGTTGATCGTCGTCCTCGCCACTATATGTGGGGGGCGTTAATCCTTTCATAGCCTTAGCGTACTCCTTGATAGGCTCCGTTGGCGAGTGACCAACATGTGTATCAATCATGGTGCGTATCTTCTGCATTGATAGATTCTCCTTGTACGTTGTTGCGTCGAGTTGAACCCGTGGCTGGTGAATCACTGGATTGTACCTAGTGATCGGTACTGTCGAGATTGCTCCAGGGTGTTGACCCAGTGCCACCGTTGCTTGAGGGCCATACGATGGCACCGCCTGTGGGGGCGACACCTGAACGTTCCGTGGAGCAACGTTGCCTCGCCCCGTCGGGTCACCAGATGACCCAACAGCAGCTGCAGCTGCCTGAGGCGCGTACTGGTAGGTACGCCCCTGGTATTGATAGTATTGGCCGGATGCCAATGGCGGTTGCGGTGCTGCCGATGGTGAAGCTGCTCGAATGAATGCTTGGGATGCCGATCGCGCATTCGGGTTAGGCACATAGTGTGCCATGTGCCCTTGCTTCATAGCCTGTTGGAGCCTTGAAGGTGGTGGCGGTGGCTGAGGCAACGGTCTTGGCAAGTTCACCGGCCGAGGTTGGCTCGAAGGTCGCACCGGAAGTCCTCTTACAAGAGGACGACCTCGGTTGGTGGTGATCGGGTATTGCGACCGAGCAGTCGCGCCCGGCGTTTGAAGTTGTTCCTCTTCAGCCAAGTCGGTCGGCACTATCTGTATACGAGGAGGCGATACCGCCTGTAGTGTCGGGTAGGTGGCCTGTTCTGACTGGTTAGCGTCATTGAAACTAACGCGCCTACCTTCCCGTGGAGCCGGTGGTTCCAACAATATATGTGGTATTGGTTCAACTGGCCCCTTGACAAGCGTGGAATTGGCCACGGTGTCCGGTGTCGGGTGGTGGATCTGGATGATTAGTGGCACTTCCGGCGGTGACGCCATCTTCGGGAATCGGACCGCTAAGTCTTCACCGACCATGGGTCCACTTCCAAGTGGTCCTGGGTCAGAGTTCCCTCCATGCGCCGACGTGGTCTGCCTTAATGGTACCATTGACGATCCTTCTTGAAATTCGTCTTGCCTCGTGCCCGAGAAAGAGTGACGTCTTGCGGACGGAACCCCTGGTTGTCTTGCGGCCGCTTGAGCGACTCGCCGAGCCCGTTCCTGGTCCTCGACATGTTGCTCCGCCACGAATTCGCTCGTCCGCTGCATGCGGTAAGCCGCTGCCTCTTCATTGTCGTGGGCAGGAGGTAGTTCGGCCGCTGTAAGGCGGCCGTTTCACGTTTGCCCGAGGATAGTGTCTACATCCCAACCCATTCGTTGGACGGCCATGGTTCTTGCGTCCGTCGTCGGTCAGTCAGTTAAGACCGCTGATTGACGGGCTAATGCTTCCTCCGGGGCCGTTGCATCCTCTTCGAGGCCTTGCGCGACCAGTGCCGACAAGTTACCGGTGACGTCTAAGCGTGGGTTCGGCCGCGTCGGTGCCAGGTGCCTTAATGGCGGCGGTCGATATATGTTTGATCGAGGGTTCGGTGGTGGGTCCGGTGGAGGTCCACTGCTAGTCGGAGGGCCCGTTTCAGCAACGTCTTCAATACCTGGGACGCGAGGTCCCGTCCAATATTCCTCATCCAACTGTAGCCGGCATGCGTCGGCCATTTGGCGATACGCAATGACGCCGGCGTCTTCCCGCCATATTCTAGCTCGATCTTCATGCGGTACTCTTGCCATTGCGTCCGTGAGCTGCCGCAAGACCGTACGTCTCATCCTCATGGTTGAGGATGCGTTTGAATTTATCGTGCCGTCTTCCGACCTACTCAGGTCCGTTCTAATTGAACGTTCCGAGTGTTGTTCTTCCCTTACCGTTGATGGTCACCTTCCTTGACTCCGTCGTTGAGTTACGTGTTGTAATCTTGGGTCGGACGGTCCGGCTTCCGTGAGTGGCATTGCTCCCGGTACTTGAGGCGAATCAGTGTTGATAGTATTATACGACAGCCCGCCGCCATGGTGCACGTATGGAGTAGAGCTCGCCAAAGCTGGCGAAGCGAATGGATTATTGCTGGGGTCCTGAATAGGACCCCGAATAGGTGTAGTAACTATCGTAGGTCGATCTTGCTCGAAAGCGGTTCTCGGAGTCTCTTCTAGGTGCGTGTTGCCCCGTTGAGACGAACGAGATGTTCGTCCGGGCGTGTTGCGTCGTGGAGGCGTGTCCATCTTCTACTTCTCGTATAGAAGTCCACGATATGTGGAGGAGTGTAAAAAAGTGTAAAGCTTACGGGGAGAGCCTGGTTCACACACGGTCGGAATACACTGCACCAGTCTCTATATGAGAAGTGCTAACGTATCGGTGGTCGTGGTGAAAGGCTGGGCCGCCTTGCCACGTAGCGCGCCTCTGAGAGGAGGCGCGGTGTACAGCCACCTTAATTACATAATCTAATCTAATCTAATCTAAGTCATGCCTGTCCGTTACACCTGCTATGGCTTCGACTCGGCCTTCGTATCCACGATCTCACGGAGCTTCCCCAACCTAACCACCCTCCATCTCCACGACACACTCCTCCCGGAAGCCTCTCCAGAATATTCGATCGACCATCTCGCCCTCACCAACATCCCCGACGAGACTGAGAACAACGATAGCCTTGTCCGGATCCCCTGGCGTGCGCGCCGGCTCACGTATACGCTCGAGGACGAGGACAAGGGCCCCACCGAAGTCTCCATTCCGCACTGGCTCGTCGACCTCAGCGACGTGCTCTGCCTCACCATAAGCGCGCCCATCATCCCCCAACGCATCTGGGCTCACGTGCTCGCCCACACTCCCGCCGTGCGCCTGCTGGAACTGGAGAGCCCCGCGACCAGCTTCGCGGACCTCATCGCATGGCTGGTACCTAGTCTCGCCTTTCCTCACCGCCGCCTGCTGACCGCCCTGCTGCCGGGATCTGACAGATGGACCGAAACCGTCCCCCATCTCCGCCCGCAGGCGTGCCATTGGCCTGCATCAGCATCTCGACGCATGAACTGGGCTTCCCCTGGGACGACGCGCGCGGAACCTGGGAGCGCGTGCGGCGCGACTTCCTGCAGAGCGCGAGCACGCACTTTCCGTCCTTGCGCTACGTCGTGCTCGCCACCCCCAACCGCCCGGGCCATATCGGCCCCATCTCGGCGTATCCGGGGGACAATGTCCCCGTCTGGACCTGGTGGCGCGTGCATCGGGACGCCGGCAGCGGGGAGGTCGTCGAGATCAGGGAGATCCCAGTGTGGGAGGGACGGCGGGTGCGGGAGTTCTTGCGGAGCGGGGACGCTGTGGCGGTCCGCGACTTCGATCGTGCGTGCTTCCAGCCGTTTTGACTGGAAAATTGTCGGACGTGACTGACTTTTTCTTTTGAGCAGGCACGTTCGTTGCGCTCCGCTGAGTGTTGCCTGTATGTACCACCCGCGCTGCTGCTGCTCGTAAGTAACGATGTCGGGCTCATCTGCATGGCGCTACAGCTTCGCGAGACTAGAAGGGCGACCGCTGTCTCCTCCGATTTCAATATCGTGGCCTCAAGCTCCTGTTAGGGTGCTCTCTGCTTTTTTCCATGCTGCGTCTATGCTCACGGACAACGCTTCGTAGGCTCACTGGATTCGCAGGATTTGAATTCAAACGACGCGCTGATTTGTATTACTAGGCTCTCGTAAACTTCCTGATCCCCGAATGTTGTACACCTCCTAGTGCCATCACTAACCCTATTTAACTGCTGAACGCGAAGCCGAATACGTAAAGACATCCTGTAGAGACCCATTAAAGCTTAAGAGTGCCAACCCAGTTCCATGTGCTTTCACTCGAGCGTCGGCTGTAGGTTACCGCTTCTGATGAAGACCCACCCATCCTCGCTCGAGACGTCATCGATTGTTAAGAAGATCGTCGCCGGAATAGAAGGGTACGCACGACCGCTCGGGGCGTGACGAACGTGAGCGACTTCCCGTCGGGCACGATGCCACCCTCCACGAACAGACCTAGTAACCGCTGGCATCCAGCTCCTCCCCGCCCACACCTGTCCCGGAACCTGCAAACGGAAGCAAAACGGCGAGTCAGATCAAGCGCGCCATGATCGGGGAGATCGACTCGAACACTACTACTTACACTTCCAGCATCGGATGGGCAGCTCGCGGTGGCGCAACAGCCACTCCCACTCCTCTCGTCCGCGGAAGTCGTCCACGGTCCGGAAGTGCACCCTCGAAGCCGGCCACGCTCCCTCCGCGGTATTAAGCCTGTTTGTCACGTTGTCCGCCGCCGCCGACGCAGCATCGCTGGCAAGGTCTTGCGGCGACGACACCCAACACATAGTGTCTTCGTACCCGAAGAGCTCCAAAGACGCGGGCGCGTGGCGCGCGGCGACGTCGCGCAGGTCGAGCTTGAGGTCCCCGGGTTTCGTCTCGGGATCGAGGATGATGTGGAGGTAGCGGCACGCGCTGCGCCCCTCAACCTGCCAGTTATATAAGAGCGAGTAAGCGCTTTACAGTACCCATAGCTAGAGTGTTCAATCTAGGTACGAATTCCTGGACCCAGGCGCGCTCCACGGCGACGCACCTGCTAGCGGCGATGGTCAACGACAGCGCCGTGACGCTCTGGAGGATCCACCCGCCGAGCTTAGCGAGTTGCTTCATGGTCAGCTTGTCGACTCTGACGTCGCACCCGAGGACGGCGAGGCGCGGGAGGTGTTTGAGGATCTTGAGGATCGGCGCGCTGTCCAGGCCGCTATCGCCAAACGCGTAGTCGCCGCCTCCAGCGTTGACGAAGTCGAGGCGCTCAAGACGCGTCTTCCGTTTGAGGAACTTCGCGATGGCCTTGATCTCGTCGTCGCGCGCATACCGGGCGTGGAACTTGAACGACGTCAGGTGCGGGAGCGCGTCTTTGGGGGCGCTGTGGAAGAGCGCCTCGATCTCGCCGTCCGTGTGGCCGTCGGCGTCGAGGCTCAGCGCGAGCGAGCGGAGCTGCGGGCAGTGCTGGAAGACGGCGCGCATGTGGACGATGTTCACGGGGTCGAGCCGGAGGAGGTCGAGCGAGACGAGCGCGGTGAACGGCTCCATGCTGAGCGCCTCGACGAGCTCGCTGCCGCAGAGGCAGACGTAGCGGAGGGAGGGGGCGTTGGCTTCGACTGTCTTTGCCATTGGAGTGAAGCGGTCGACGTCTTAGTCGTGCGGGAGAGGATAGGTGTGGCGAAGCTGAAACAAGAGGGATTGCAATTGAAGTTGAGTAATCAAGGGGAGCGACGAGGAATGTATCTCTGGGATGTTCGGCCTGAGTAAAAGCACGCTGTTAACCTACGATTTGTATTTCGTAACGGCTTGAATAAGGCACTTACGGTAACAGAAGTTCAGCCAGGGAGGAACGGGAGGCCTCGCAGACCGCGTGTATCGCTTCCTCCTGTGGTTCTGGGCTGCAACCATCCCAAACAAATGCACGGAGATGAAGGAGTTTGAGAGCCTGTATTAAGCCATCTGCGAATGTATCAGTACTGGTATCCGCCTGTGGGAAATATATCGCTCACCCATAAGCTCAACTGAGTGCGAAACTCCTGGAGGCGTGTACGCGCGCACGGTGACCCTAGTCACCGTCCGGACAAGCTCCGGGGTGTCGATGATGTGCTTGAGGATTTCCAGACTGAGGCGAGTGGCGTAGTCCGCCTGTGCCTTCTGTTCGTTAGTCCAGTCCTTGGTGGGTTTCGTTTCCCCCCACAGCCCGAATCGGACTATGATGTGGGAGAAGACAAATTGTCGAGATATATCATGGAGAAGCTTGGAGACGGATAAACATGCTCTCTGATCATGGCATGACAGCTGTTGGATGACTTGAAACCAGAGTTCGGTAGGCAGGCTCAGGGATGCATGGACTCTAGAGACCGACATGGTGACTTAAACAACGCTGATGAGTTTGCGAGAAAATTGGAGGATACCGTAGCGGTAGAATAGCAAGCACTGACCTCATGGAGCGAAGCCTCACGGCATCGTCGACTTATATATGTTGTCACCTGGCGATCGACAACTTCTGTTCGAGGTCGACCCTTGCAGCAAAGGCTAGCTTCTGGCAGGTCGATCTCCAATATTGGGAGCGATCGAGTCAACTACCCCTTAGAGGAATATTCGATGTGCCAGGGTACGGTGCCTCTCCGTCGCTCGAAGGGTCCATCTGGGAGCCCCACCGAGGTTGCCTTGAGGTGTTGCTGGTCTTCGTTTGAGCAGTCACTGCCAACTTTTAACCCTTCCACTTTTGCCCCTGGATAGTTGACGGCGAAGTCATATCGGAAGTGGTCGTCGGAGGTAATATGTATCGAGCAGACCGGGTCAGAGTGAGTTGCTCCGAGAAGTTTCAAGGGTGGTCATGGTGGCACTTTGGGAGTCGGTTGCACTGTAGTCAGAGGCTGGGTGTCATTCGGACGCCCGCTGTCCAGGCGTGGGAAGGGAAGTCCGCGGGAATTGGCATATGGCCCAGACCCGAGAGTCTGAGACAACGCCCATTCTTCCAAGTCCCCCTCAGTCTCTGTCTCAGTCTGCAAATTCTCCTCCTCTGCACCCGCTTTTGCTCTACCCTCTTGCTCCCCAAACGGCCAGGGCGGCCTGATAACCGACTCTACCATGCCCAAATTGCCAATACCTCTCGGCCCGCGGCATCCTCGCTATACGATAGCTTTCGCCGCCTTGGTTCTCTGCGCGTACTGGTTCCTTTCCAACCCCACGCCTCCCCCTCGGCCCGTTCAATACAATGCAAATCATGAACTACACGCGCGACTAGAGCGCGAAGAGCGCAAGTACCGCGAAATGCTCCCTCAACGCCATGACCTTATCACCAGATTTGGCCCGACTCCAGCTCAAGTCGTAATGTAAGTCCCTCAGCCCCCCGTCTTCCCTCGCGTGCATCGTTCCTGAGCCTCCCATTGCTTAGGTTCCCCCCAGACCAAGATCCTTGGCCAGCGTACACTGTCTGTACGTACTCCCGGGCACTACCTTAACCGACATCCGACTGACGCGCGCGCATGCACGACAAGGGGACTTCTTCCCCCCAATATTCAACTGTCCCCACGAACTCGATAGGTTGGGCGCACTCGGCGATGGCGGAAAGTGGATATGTGGTGTATCACGGATACAAGACAAGCCTGATTGTGTCATCTACTCCTTCGGTGCGTCTCTCTCTGCCGATCTGTCTGCGACATCGCTCCCTCGCCCCTCGTCTGGCGCCCACCCTTGCATCTTGTTCGTCCCCAGCCGCCCTGCCACGTCGCTGCGCGCCATCACCCTTCGCCTATCCAGGGTCACCATTCATTCTATGCCCCTTGTTTTTGCTCGGTTTGATCCTCGCGCCCCGCATTATGCCAGCTCCCCGGGAACACCGGCGATGTTCTTTTGTGCCACCCCCCTTCGTCATTGCATTCCTGCAGCCGCCGCCGCCACCGTGACTTGGAGACACACTCCTTGTGCGCAGCGGGATGTTTCGCGCACGATATTTTTGGCGCGGAGTGGCCATTGCGAACGTGTGATATGTTTCCCCCGGGACGCGTACCTTCCGCCATTCAGTCGCGTCCCGGACGCCCGCTGCACTTGCAGCCATATGTTGCCGTCATTTCTCACTGCGCGGGGGACGTGGCACTTCCCCATCCGCGCCTTACGGCATCCTTCATCTTCATCTCGCTTGTCGCACTTCCAGCTTCTCGACATCGGCTCCCTTGTCCCGTCTCCGTCGCCCTTCTGCGCATGGCGCTAACCAACCCCCCGTATCCGTATCTCTGTTGTAGGGATCGACTCGTCGTACTCGTTCGAGGCGGCGCTCCTCCACTCGACGCGCTTCTGCCACGTCTGGATCTACGACTCGACCAAGGGCGACGGCGCCAAGGGCCACATCCCGCGCGAGCTCCGCCACCGCGCACACTTTGGCAAGCTCGCGCTCGGGGCCGCCGATAGGCACGCTGCCGGAGATGACCCCAAGAGGTGGACGCTTAGGAGCCTCATGGCCGAAAATGGTGCGTACTCTCTGCACGACCACCTCTAGCGCATGGGGAGAAGTAGGGAGAGGGCGGGAATTGGGGGGCGCGGGATGCAGGGCGGACGCTGATTTGGTGTTCGTGATTCCACAGGGCACTCGCACATCGACTTCCTGAGGCTCGACGTGGAGGGCTGGGAGTGGGAGACGTTCCGCGCGATCATCCGCGACTTCACGATGGAGCGCGGCAATCCCGGGCTCGCGAACGCCGCCGTCGCACCTACACCCACAGGCAACGGAAACGGGAACGGGAATGGGAACGGGAACGAGAACGGGTCGGGCTCGAGCGTGTGGAGCGTGCCCGAAAGGGAGGGCGTGCTGCCGTTCGGGCAGCTGCAGATCGAGCTGCACGTGTGGAACCAGCGCTTCCAGGACTTCTTGGAGTGGTGGGAGCTACTCGAGACCGCGGGCTTGAGGCCGTTTCATAACGAGGTGCGTCCTTTCCCCCGTATCCTTCATGCTTCATGCGTCGGCCGGGGGGAACGAGGTTAACGAGCGACGGACGGGACACAGGTGAACCTGGTGTACGCAAATTATAACCGGGGCAGCGGTGTCGAGCTCGCCGAGTACTCGTTCCTCAACATCCGGGGGGACAACGCGTTCGTCAAGGACTACGTGCCGCTCGAGCCAGATGCGGACCGCGTCGCCCGCGAAAATGAAGAAAAAGACGAGCGCCTGCAGAGAATACGGCACGGGCCTGGCCCCGAGCGACGTCGGTAACCGGGTGGTCGGTCTCGACGAGGGGGGGGGCGACGAGGCTGAGCCTGTATATCACACAGACACACACCAGCCACTCTGTATACCCTGGATATACATATATATCATTAGTGCATATACAAGTCTTGTGTTATGTGTATATCATACATATGTATGCTGGGTTCAGACTTCAAAAAAAAAGACAGATCTTTCGAAATCCCGACTACAAATACATTGTACTGCGCATGGCGATCGGTTGATTCGTGGCGCTACGATGCGATGTGACGTGCACGGAGGTACACGGAGGGGCTGCGCGCACGCCTTCTTAACCATGGTGCTCGAAAGTGTTGGGTGTCGGATTCCTTTATTGTACGTCCTTCTGTACGCGCATTGCGTCATTGATCAGGAAGGAAGCAGGGGGTCCCGGCGCAAAGTGACCGCCGGGATGGAGGGAACGAGAACGAGAACGATGGAATGGTGCCGTTGTACGTGTACAGAGAGTCTAAGTACCTTAACTTACATATGTGCCAACAATCTCCATCTCAATCTCGGGATCGGGTGACGGGTCCAACAAAGCCGTAGCGTGCAGGAGCATCTAACCACCAACCTCCATCGATGAGTCGTCCCCCACACTCACACCACGCCGCCCGCCCTGTTTGCCGTTCCTTCCGTTCTTCGAATTCCCGTTGCGCCGCTCCGGGCCGTCTGAGCCGCTGACAGTGACACGGTTGCATTGAGGAGGATCTACGCCGTCGTCGGGTGCTTTCAACATCCACTCGGCTTGAGGGTGGAACATGCGTCAGACACATGCACACAGCACCCACGGCCGCCCGACAAACCGCCGTGCAACGAGCGAGCAAAACACCCACCCATGTCAATCTTGTCGTTATGCCCGTGGTGCCTCAGCAGCCACTTCCAGTCCTCCTCCGAGTCGTCCCCCCCGCCGCTACTCCCAGAATGATCAAGCGCGGCGTGGAACGTCTTCGGCCAGGACCACGGCTCGGCGAACGTCGGCTTTCCCGAGCCCGCCGGCTCGCGCGACACGGCGTGCATGCCGAAGTTGTAGCCGAGCAGCTCGAGGGCGGGCGGCGGGTGCCGGAAGAGGACGTCCCGGAGCCCGACGGAGTCGGCCTTGTCGCACACGACGCTGATGAAGCGCAGCGCGTTGCGCTCTTCGAACTACGCAGCGACGTCATCAGCACTGTACCGCTCCGTCCGAAGTAACCGTGCGAAAGGAGCAAGAGGAGCAAGGGGAGAAGGGGCGGAAGGGGCGGGAAGGGCCAAAGGGGAGGGAAGGGCCAAAGAGGAGGGAAGGGCCAAAGGGGAGGGGGGAGCAGGAGAAGGAGAAGGAGAGGGCACTCACGAACGCCGCCCAGTCGTCCGTCTTCATGTCCGCTTGGCCGACGCGCGCGTACACGTGGAGGGCCGTGAGCGCGCGGGGGAGGTTGAGGTCGAGGAACTGCACGAGGCCGCGGACCAAGTACGCGGGATAGAAGTCGAACCCGAGCACCACAAGCGCGGGCAGCTTCGGGAGCGCCCACATCAGCGGGCACCCGCCGTAGAACGCGAGCGCGCTCGGGCCCAGCACGACGTCGAGCCGCCGCAGGCCCGGGTGGCACAGCACGAAGTCCGCGACGTCCTGCGCGGGCGCGGTGCCCCGCGGGAAGCCCGTGCGGTGCAGCAGCTTGAGGGAGGTGAGGTGCGGGAACGCCAGCGGGTACGTGCGGAGGGCTTCTGTGACAGCCTCGTCGACGCCGTTGTCGGACGAGACGCAGACGGTAAGCGAGCGTAGGGAGGCGCAGTGCGTGAAGACGGCGTCGAGGCCGTCGACGGTGTGCGGAAAGATCAGAGAGAGCTCCTCGAGCCGCGTGAACGCCTCCGGGTCGGCGCCGTATAGGACGCTGACCGCCTCGGGGCTCGAGGAGATGCAGAGCCGCCGAAGCGTCTCCGCGTTGGCGGTGAGGATACGCTGGGCGTTGTCCACGGGCGGGGGACCTGCGCCAGAGTCGAAGGCGTGGCGTTCGAGAAGGGCAAATGATGTCAGTTGGGTATGCGGCGGAAGGTTGAAGCACTTGGGGAGCGCCGTCCTGTGACCACAGGGACATGCAATGAGCCGTACGAAGCCTCGGGATGAATGAAGCGGGACTTTACGGAAGAGACAAGTGGGTCAGTGTCCTCCCGGAGGTTTGTAATAGAGTTTGAAGGACGTCTTTCGTCGGGGACGGGCTCGTCCCGTACCAGGTGAAGGCGCGGAGGTTACGCATTTTGGCAAGCGCGCGGACAAGGATATCTTGGGCATACCGTGATATCAGTACGACGTTTGAACGAGAGGCTCGTACAGTAGATGCATACCAGTGTCGAAGGCGACGTAAATTTCGCTGCCGAGGCCTTGCGCTCGCACTGTGAGTTTCTTGACCAAGTCGGCAAAATCAGGAACGTTCGAGGCGTGTTTGAGCATAGCGAGGCTGCTACGTGCTCGGCGGCTAACTTCGCACTGGATGGCCTTGCTCAGCAGGTGGGTCTCCCCCTCGACGTGGGCCTCTTTCCAGAGTCCCAGCGTAATCGCCACATCGGAAAAGACGAGCCGCCTCGCAATTGTATGGTGGGTGCTTGAGACGGATAAACATGTCCTCTGGTCGGGCGGGGGCAGGTGCTGCATGACAAGGACCCACATCTCCGGGGCCAGCTGTCGGTACATGGCGGCGGCGGCCACGCGGGGAGGTGTCGTAGAGGGGAGATGTGGTGGGTGGTTGTATGAGGATGGGGGAGGAATTTAAGCCGAGAGGGTCCACCTGTGATCAGCCTTAGCATACACCTCGATGGCAGCCCCACGTGGCTGCCAGGCGCTAGGCACATTTGGGTGTGCGCGCTCTTCGGGGTTCCGACTGCCCTTGACCCCGATCTCAGCACCCTCCGAGTGTTTGCGGGAGTATCGGCGGCGCACCATCGAGTGTTGCGGAGCGAGACGCATAGGGAGGAGGCCGAGGATATGGTTTGGGAAGGCGTGTGGACGGATATGTCCGTGTTAGACCGTCCCGGGCCTGAGGACGATCGTGACGTCGTCGGTTTCCGTGTTGGACGACGATGGTTAGGTCAAGGTCCGCATTAACGCTGGGAGGACCGGCTGTATACAAGCTGTTTCCCATGTGGAATGCGCACACGCGAGCGAACATCAGGTTCTCAACTTCTCGCCGAGAACTCGATCAGCCTTGCTCCCACGTTGTGAATACTCTATTCATGTCGTTCACCTCTCCGCTCCTCTAGGATCACGTACCCGACTCGGATCTGTACTGCTATCTCTACGAAGCTATGTGAAATGACGGTCTCTATTGACATTTTCATGACTTCGGCAACTAGGCGTGCGTATGTACCTAACCCTCAGACAAATTCGCATGGATGCTGCGTGGTACGGGGAACACTGTCATCGCGAAATCGTCGGTCATGTCATGACCCCAAACCACTGGACCTTATGATGGGCCACAGAGGCAACTTTGTCCGTCATAATTAGACCCATCCAGTGGCAACGCCATTCTTTAGCCGGTATACGTTGAATTGGAAGCTGCACGAATAACCGAATATCATAGTTCTCCGAACAACGCGGGACGCTCAAGGTGACCATCCTCCAGCGCATCGACCTTCCCCACACTGATGACGTTCAGAGAACAGTGCGAGTCGGGTACCTGGATTGCGCTGCGCGGAATTGGTTGAAGGATAGGCTTCGATCGCATGATACAGGTCCGGGATAGGGAAGTCCAATCAATAGTACTACATATCCACCATACGCAGCTAGGTTCCGCTGTGAAGACAATAGCCCACCCACTAATAATTCCCCCGTGATTGGAGATTGCACGATGCGCTACGCGTGGATGACGACGTCATGGACATGGGTGGCAACAGAGCGGCGACCAGAGAGTATTTGAAAACGAATACGGTGGGCGGTTGGGCCCCAGTTGGATGACCTGAAACTCCGGGCGCCGGAGCTACCTTGGCACTCTGACGGCGTTTGCGATTTAAAAATGGACTAGAAGTGTTGTGCGACAGCTGCGGGGGTGAATAAACTAGCATTAGGGGGTGCAGTTGCGGGTGTCAATTGCAGAGCCTAATCTCTTGCCGGGCTAATATATTCTGGCACTTGCGGACCGGGAAAGAGATCTACGAGAAAGCGTGGGGGGGAAGAAATGTCGTTGACATCGACAGACATCGTGGTCGCTTACAAGCTCCAGACATGCAATCAGCCACAGACCATGTACGTGCCCACGTTAAGACATTCTAGAACCAGCCCATCGCAGCATCGCTACTTCGCCCAGATCCCTACCGGCATGCGAGGTCAGTAGAGGCTTCGAAGGATGGAAATCCACTCACAGAAGACGTCCTCGTTGTCCCCTCCGTGATGCCGCAACAACCATTCCCAGTCTTCGCATCCAAAGTCATTGCTCGTGCGGAACTGTACACGCGTGTCCGGCCATCGCTCTCCTGGCTCTACTGGGGCCACAGCCGAGCGCGCGTTGGAAACCCAGTGCATGTACTGGTTGTATCCGAACAGTTCGAGGGACGGAAGCGGGGTGGTCGAGAGGACGTCTTTGATGTGCCGACGTTCATAGCCGTAAACCGACAAGACATGGAGATAGCGGAGCGAAGCGAGACCCGTTATCTATACCGAACGAGCAGCTCGTCAGCTAATATCCTGCGGACGACGAATGGCCTGTGAGACTAACCAGCCGCCTCCAGTCCTCGGCCTGCGCCTTCGACGACTCAGCAAAGACCGTCACCCCCAACGCAGTCACCCAGCGAGGAATGCACCTCTCCAAGTACCGCATATCGTCCGACGTGAGCCGTGCTCCGCGCATATCAAACCCGAACACCTCCAGATTCGGGAACCCAGGTAGGATTTCGAACAGTGGACGCCAGTCGTCGATGATCCCGTCCCCGTCCCACCTTGTCCACTTATCGTTCACGAGGTCGAGCCGCCGGAGGGTGCCCGCCTTTTCCTTGAGGAACGCAGCGACGGCCTCCACCTGGTCGGCCCAGAACCACGCGCCCATGAGCTTGAAGGCGGCGAGGTGCGGAAAGGCGTGGGGGTGCGCGCGGACGACGTCGATGAACTCGTCGTTCGACCAGTGCTCGTACGACACGTCCGCTTGGCCGTCGTAGCGCGCCTTGTCGACGAGGGTGAAGGCGCGGATCGCCGTGCATTGGTCGAAGATCGCGGTGAGATCGGGTAGGATGCGGGGGTTAATGATTGAGAGCTCGGTGAGATGGGTGAATGAAGAGACGTCGAGGTCTAGGAGGAGATCGCCGTAAGTGCAGAGGGAGCGGAGGGTCCTGGCGTTGGTGGCGACGAGTGCGCGCACTGAGCACATCGATTCTGCGGTTAAGTCTTCCACCGTAGGCCTGCGGGGGTGCTGCCGTTGTAGAAACGCTAGGGATGTAAGCCGTGGAAGCGAACAAGGCCGCATCGAATCGAGTTGGACGTTAGACCTGGGGGTGGAAACCCGAGGTCAGTTGAAAGAGAGACACGAATCACGACGAACGCTACGTTACGGAAGTACCAGATTAACAGGGCCCCGACCGGATGCCTCCTTTAATCTCTCGATAATTGAAGGCGGCAATGGCGGATTTGAGCCATACCACGCGAACCCTCGTAGGTTGCGGAGCATCGACAACCCCTCCTCGAAGGAGCCTGACCGCGAATTCAGTCAATTAGAGCAGTACGTGGTACAGCAAAAACTCACCGAGATCGCGCTGCTCGTCCACGTCATATGCCAGTACGGACACTTTCTTGACTATCGCGGCGAAGCGGGGTGTCTGCCGGATATGTTGCAGAATTTCCTCCCTGATGCAAGCGTTGCGCCGGGTCAATGCAGCCCGCCCGTCGTCTGGTTTATGTGGGGCCTCATGAGCGGGAACGGACCCCTTCCCGTGTGGGCACCATACGCCGAAAGTGATATGAATATGGGAGAAGAGCGAGCGGATAGCGATGTCGTGGTGGGTCCTCGACAGGGACAAGCACGTCCTCTGATCGTGCGTAGACAATTGTCGAATGACTTCATGCCAAAGTTCTGCCGGGAGAGACATCGCCCCTAACATACACGGGATTACGCGAAGATGAGTATGGGTGAAAACAAACAGCAAGAAAATGGCTTACAGATACTTAAGCTTAATGCCGTGCTACCTATGAATTTGACGAATGTATGGCTGCGATCAGATACGCATATGCCGAGCGGGGGAACATCAAACATCTGACAACAGTCTGTTTGACGGTTGGATCGCCGGCCTTATAACATTGCTCCCGAGCCTGTCTTCTAAGTCAATATCAGTCTACTGCTGTAAGAGACCAGCGTACCCTCCGTGATGAATCGGATTGACACAGGGGAAAGAATGGTCTGAACAGGTGAGGACGAGGTACGGGAAGCCTCCTATGACAGGTGTGTGATCACAAGCCGTCGACCGCACCACTTTATTGCACGAGAGGCATTTGAATATCAAATAGTATCCCTGGGATACGTGGCGCCGTCCTTGAATGAGTACGAGTCCAAAGGGGAGCAAGGGCACTGCAACTCACCGATTAATCTCCTAACCCTAGACGGGAGACTCGCAACTAATTTACCGATGCTCCTATTACTACTATTATTTGGTTACTGATGACGTTTTCGCGGCTGTACTCATTTTTACCGTTTGTAGGCACACACTGTATCGTGGCCAGGCTTCTGATACGGGTCGCTCCCAAGCAGCGAAGCGGCCGTCCTGATTGTATCCGCCGGACTCACAGAATAGTCGTAGCTACCTAAAATTGGCAAGCAAAAGATGATACTGAAGGTAAGTTGGAGAGCTCCGCAACTGGATGACCTTGACAGAACTTACTGGCAAGACCTTGCGCTGTGTAGTAGTGAGACACCCCGACATGCCATGTTCTCTCGATGAAGAGCAGAAAGGGTATTATGAGAGAACCCCTCAATGTGGAGACCTGCTCACATATCACAGCTGGTTTTCGTAGCAACAAGAGAAGTGCGGGCAATGCGTTTGTCGCAAGAAGAGTTCAAGTTGCTGGTGGCCGTGGCGGCGGCTGTTCGCAACGGCCATTGCCGAAGAGCCTTTGTGGACAAAAGCCGACAAATCCGACGGTCGCCAGCGGCGACGTCGGAAACGCCGCCTGCGTGCTCTCCTTCATCCTCCCAGTTGCCAGTCACGACACCTCGCCCGTAGGCGATTCTAAGGCTGATTACTGGAGAGAGACTTTAGCTGTCAGTTTTTAATGCATTGCATCACAGTGAGCACCGTTTCGCGTGAATCGAAGATGATATTGGCTGAGGCGTGGTCTAACGAAACGCCGCCAGGTTCACTCGAACCCCTACCCCCGGCTTCCTCTCCTTTCAATTGAGTTATAGTACATATTCATGCCTTTGAGAGCAGGTGAAGTGAAACTGCACATATGCTCCACTCTCATCTTGACTGATTGCGACATACATGCAACGGATACTACTTAAAATACGTATCGTAGACCAGACACGGACACTTGAGCCTCCTCGACTCCGAATCATTCTATTTTCTAGAGGAGAGCAGATTCCCCGTGCATAAGCTGCAAGGCATGTGTCACCAATTCAATTCGATTTTTGGGCACCAGAGTGCTGATATACTTAGATGAGTCGCACTGGCTCGCTCACGTGGCCAAATAGCCTGAAGGGGCCAAGGTCCCAAGGTCCGCGCGATTCAGATTATCGTCCATCTCTCTCCGCCTTTCCTTATTCATCGTGGAGTATAATATATAGACAATGACTCGTCATAGCGGACGCGGCTTCCCATCGCTACAAGACCTAGCGAAGAGCGGCGCAAGATAGGGCGGGCGGAAACGCTATGACGTCCCGCACGTCTGCTTCGATCCCGCGGCTGACTTACAGACGATGGTGGATTCTGACAAAGCCTTCGTCATCCCCGCGAGGCTGACGGCTCAACTTCGAGCATAACAGCTCAGCCTCCGGACACGGAACTTCAGCTCGTCTTCGTCCAACCCCCATCTCCCCAACCCCAACACATCACCGTCCTGTAACGCGAATCTCCTCATCAAAAGTCATGGCAGGTGGCAATCAAGCTCTCGAAGTCAATCCTCCAAACGCCACCTACTACCTTTCTCGCGCCGGCTCCGACTGGCTGTGGACGGTGTTTAGCTTGTTTGGTGTATCGCTTCTCGCGGTAATCGGTTGGACATTCCTCGTGCGTATGCTCGATTTTTCCACCGTTTTCACGTTAACATCTGAGCTTCGTCAGACTCCTCGCGGCACGCGACTCTTCCATCAAATCGCTATCGTAGTCATCATAGTGGGATGCATCTCGTACTTCTCCATGGCGTCGGATCTCGGCGCCACGCCCGTCCTGGTTGAGTTCAGAGGCTTTGGCACCCGCCAGATTTGGGTGCGTTCTCGGAGTTTGCGTCCCACGACTACGTCCATCTCATCGAACATCGCAGTACGTGCACTACATCCAATGGTTTATCAGCTTCCCCTTGCTACTCCTGGAGCTTCTCCTCGCGACTGGCCTCTCGCTCTCCGACATCTTCACCACGCTCTTCATGAGCGTCGTCGTGGTCGTACTCGGACTCGTCGCAGCCCTCGTCCCGACCATCTATAAATGGGGCTACTACGTCTTCGGCGTCGCCGCGCTCTTCTACATCTGGTACGTCCGTCATCTACTCTCTTGCAGTCAGCGACCTCATCGAACCACCGTTCTAGGTACATTCTCCTCTGGCGCGGACCTCGCACCTCTTTCTCTGCCGGAGGGAGCGTCCGCAACGGCTACAACATCGCCGCCGGCTACCTCTCCTTCCTCCTCCTCATGTACCCGATCTGCTGGGCGCTCTCCGAGGGCGCGAACGTCATCACGGTCACCGCGGAGATGATCTGGTTCGGCATCCTCGACCTCCTCGCCGGGCCCGTCTTCCTCTTCTTCTTCCTCTACAAGCTGCGCGGCGTCGACTACGCCGCGTTCGGCCTCCAGTCGGGCAAGCACACGGACACGGAGACCGCCCACTCGCACGAGAAGCCCGTGAACGGGAACGGGAACACCAACGGCCACGGGGCCCCTCGCGGGATGAACGGCGGAGCGGTCGATGCGCCCGCTGACCGACGCGCCCCCGCGAATGGCTCTGTCGCCTCCGCGGCTGGTGGGCCCTCTATGTCCATGCCTGAGCCGCACCCTGTGTCTAATACCCTTGTCACCGGCGTAGCTTGAGCCGTCGTTCGTTTCCCTTGCGTCGTGGCATGCGTACACGGACCGTTGTAAGATAATGAGTGGAGACTTGTCTATTACATTGCTGTATCGATCGCTTCCGTCCTACTCTAGTGTGTACACTATAATCCTACAAGTTGCATGATGAGACAAACGTTTGCTTGTTCTACCACGTCCAGCGCGCTTTTGCGAGATCAGTGAGGCTCCTCGCCCGCGCCGAACACCTCCGCGTGCAACCTTCCTACGTCAACCCCACGCGCCTTCAAGCCCGCGAACACGTCGGTCATGAACTGGTCAGGCCCGCACACGTAGTACTGCGTTGTCGCATCGTCGAGCTTCAGCACCTTGCTGTCGAGCGTGGCGACGTCGAGGCGGCCGCGGACGACGAAGTCCTTTCCTTGCGCGTCCGCCTCGTCCGAGTCAGAGTAGAAGATCGTCGCGGAGACCTGCTCGGGGTGCGCCTTCACGACCGAGGCGACGTGCTCGCGGAAGGGGTGCAGGCGGCTGCTGCGGACGGCCTGGACCCACGACACGGGGCGCTTGGGCCCGTCAGCCTGGACGAGCGTGTTGAGCATCGCGAGGAGGGGCGTAACGCCGACGCCCGCGGACAAGAGGACGACGGGCGTGGAGGACGTGTCGAGGAAGAACTCGCCGAACGGGTACGCGAGCTCGACCGTGTCGCCCTCGTTGACCGTGCCGTGAAGGATGTTGGACATCGTGCCGGGGTGTGCGAGCTCCGCGGCGTCGCCCGGGATGCCCGCCTCGCGCTTGACGGAAATGCGGTAGTGATCGGGCGTGGGCGCGTCGGACAGCGAGTACCTGCAGGCGTAAGCAAGCGAGCGAGCATGTCAGTATGGAACCACCTTGGACAAAGTGAGGCCACTGACTGTCTGTTTTGCGTGACGCCGAGCTGAGGCACGAAGCGCTGCACGGAGATGTACTGCCCAGGCCGATACGGGGGGAGCGCCTTGCCGTCCTTCGGCCGAAGGTAGAAGCTCGTGACCTCGTCGCTCTCCTGGACCTTCTTCTCGACGACGAAGTCGCGCCAGCCGACCCAGCCGGCCTCCTTGTAGAGCGCGTGCTCGCGGTCGATGAAGATGTACGCGAGGTTCCAGTACGCGGCGATCCACGCGTCGTAGAGCTCGCCCTTGAAGACGTCCGCTCCGACGACCTCGATGATCGCGGCCGTGAGGTACTTGGCGACGACGTCGTAGTGCGCAGGCTCCACGTGCACGGAGGCGTGCTTGTTCGCGATGCGCTCGACGAATGGCAGGATCGGGGTCAGGTCCTCGATGTGCGACGCGTAGGCGTACACGGAGCGTGCGAGCACCTCGGGCTGCTGACCGCGCTGTTTGAAGGACAGGTTAGGTTGTTGTCTCTGAACTGATGAGTGGAGGTAACGTACGTCTTGCTTGCTTTTGCTGAAGATGTTCTTCAGCGCAGGGTTTTCCTCCAGCATGTGGTTGTACATGAGAGTGGTGATGGTCTTGCCATGCTGCTCGAGGACGGGGACAATGGAGGAGATGAGCTTGCGCTGCTCAGCCGTGAGGGGCTTGGGACGTTGGACAGAGGGCGTGAGGGTATGAGGGATCTCTCCAGGCATGGTACCGATGGTATTGGTTGCGAGGGCGGATAGGATATGTGAGGTCACTGAGGTGCGTTGTGATGCTCCATATCCCCGCGCATTCGCAGTAGGCTTTATACACCGAAGGTTTGGTTGGCAGAGTGGAACAAATCGGAACTGGATGGGAACCCTGCAGCCCGGACGAGGCTGGCCAGCACACCGAAACGCGAAGGAAGGACGATCGGGCCAACGTCGTCCCGCACATCGTCCCGCAGAAACAGCATGTGCATTGCGTCATCGCCGCAAATCCGTGCTCAGTTTACCTGGCGAAGAAGTCAGTACTTGACAGCGTTCCTTACTCCTGGAGATCCAGGCGGACCGTACCGAGTGGATCATCTTCAACTGACCGTCTAGTGCGCCTGGACGCTGGGAGAGGCAGTGGAAGTCGGGGTCTGGCCAATGGCCCAATCCGACGCCGCGCATTCCACTTGCCGCTGGCGTCAATTTTCACTGCGGCAACCATCCGGAGCACGTCAGGTACAGTAAGCGAAGTAGACGCTTGGAACGTCACAAAGGCCTAGAGCAATGTAGACCAAATAAAGACGCATGTCGGTGTGGCAGGAAAAGTGGAAATACTCGGGATGGCTAGGGACATTACGGACACACGGAAATTCGAGCTGCGTCCAAGACAAATTGATCGCACCGTCATCTGCCATAGGCCATACCGCTTCCAATCAGCCCGGATGCTTCTCGCCAGCGGGCGCGGCCTTCCGCTGTCTGTGACTCGAGTCTCCCGAAGGACCAGAGCTTGCATTTATGGTTCTGGTCGGCCACGCCCCCTGAATGTGGCTTTAGCGAGACAACGAGGTTGGGCCGATTACCTCGAGGTTACCTCGTTACACTAACACAGAGGGGACGAGCAGCAAGGGATTCGTCGAACACTCACGGTGATCGTGGATCTTAGGGTATGGTTAGAGAAGATCCCGCTCGCTACGTTGAGAAGCATAGGCAAAATGCATGGGATGACTATACCGACACCCTGAATCGCACCCTTGGCGCGACCACATGTCCTACCGGAGAAGCCATCGGACTCTTTCGGGCTCCATGAGGCCAACTTCTGGTGAGAACCGGGCTCAACTTGTCCCCTTTCGTCGATTCGACGACAGGCGCATTCGCCAAGGTTGATATACAATTCTAACAGTTGTTTTGGTTATCTGCAGAATCTCGTTTAGCCAGAACTGCCACCTTAATAAAAGATTTCGTGGTCGGTTTAATCGAAAATGGACCGGCTGGATAGAACCTGCAAAGATGAAAATGAGAGTGACATAGACGAGACGTAAAAGAAGGGGACGGGACGGGAACAGCCCAAATAGATGAACGGAAAAGGTGGGAACGCACGGCTTCCATCACAGGCCTTAGAGATGAAGCTGGGCTCAAGATACCCCGAGCCCTTGAGCGGAGGTGTCTACTTCTCATGATACATTCTTGAGGACGCCTGGTTGCAAGGAGTCCGCCTGTCATGCAGCGTCAGCATACAACACCATTCCCGCGAAATATGTGTCATCAGACAGATCCGGCACACTGGAGTCCTCCACCGCAATAGCACTTCCCATTCAGCAAACCCAAATTCCTCCGCGGTTCTTTAGCGACCTTCTTTAGCGACCAGTACGGGCCGAAGGTCGGGCAGATCGCGGCGATGTTCTCGCTCCACACGTCAAGGCGCGGGGACAACCCGTTCCGTAACGGCTTGAAGGATAGAAACTTTCGGACGTGCACCCGGGCGAAGTTGAGACTGGCATTGTCATGGGGCGGACCAAATGTTCCCGTCGGGTTGTCGAAGCACAAGTAGGGCAAACTCGTGCGTGATCCCCATTGAGATGCGATAACCCTGAATAATCTAACCACGGGCCTTTTGAGTGAGCAGTTTCTATTGAAGAGGAAATGGCAGGCTCACCCCGTTGGAACGTGTCGTCACTACTTCTTCCCCAAGGGAAATCCTGGGCATGAGCAGAAAAAGTCGTTAATCTTCAAGTTGACGAAGTCTGGGTGACAAAGTACCGCTCAGGGGAGTCCCTCGATAGCGTGGTTGAGCCGCAATATACTCTTGTATGCACGGTTTCTCGGCCGGCTAATGGATTCTCTGTCTTTGCATAGACCCAACTTTCGAGACTCGAAGACAGCCAGACAGACATAGTACTTTCCGGTCATGGTGCCGAAGTCCATCAAACGTAAGCTTGAATGGTATGGGCAGAACGTATAGCGATGACTCCCTTTAGAAAAAGGACTGCTAGGTCCAGGGTGCGTGCCAGTACTAGTGGAGAAATTGGCAGTGTTAAAGTCAAGTTCGAGTCACGGTTCAACGTTCAACGTTCAACGAGGAGAGACGGTGAGCTCATTGACCGAAATGGGCTACTCTAGCATTATGTAAGATAGCACAGCCTATGCCGAACCTGCCGCCGGACTAGTACTACCGCTTGTCCCAGGCTGTCGCCACCATCCTTGGCAACTGGCAAGCCTACGATGTTGTTCTCAACTAACTCATAGCCGTCATCATCATACCTCGTAGAGACGAAACTACACATTGGAAACTTTGTAGTCAACAAGCTCGAGAGCTGCCAGCATGGACTAGACTGCGTTGAGATGAAGGATTGTGACATTGCACACTCCAGCGGGCCAATTATCGTGCAAGGTACACACCGCATATTAGCTCCCATGCGTTCGATTCTCACAATTTCAATGTCAGTTCCGGACAACGCCACCTCAACTTACGAGTCCACGACGCAACCTTGATGAGTCGAGACTTCCCGTTAAGCACACTGAAGGTTTTTGAGGCTGAAGTCTCTGCTCCCCTCACATATCTATATTCGGAATCTGCCCGCTGAGTATGGAACGGAGCAGCATGATGAGGCTATGGAACTTGGATCGCAGGATTGTCTTCGGTGCGTTGTGTGGTATACCGTGTGGCATGAGATCTTACGAGTTTACAGGACTATCGCCCAAGCCGAATAAGCCACTGTTAGAACGATAGTAGAAGTGCTACTTCCGCTTCATTGGCAGGCATGTACTACATAACCCCTCCCACGAGACCCCCCTTCTCTCTTCGGACGCTTCTTCGTTCTCCCAACGCCAACCGCGCAACCGCGGTCTTCGCTGTGCCGTCCCCGAGCATGCTGGCCGCGACCGACGTCAATATCCTCAATGTTCTCGCTGTACTCGGTATTCTCCTCGTAATCCCACGCCTCTATCGCATCTGCGACCTTATCTGGCTGTACTTCCTCCGCCCTAGTTCTGTCAAACGTTACCTGCACGGAAAGGCCCCGTACGCCATTGTAACCGGAGCCACGGACGGGATCGGCAAAGCGACGGCAGCTGAGCTGCTCACGCGAGGGTTCAACGTCATCTTGCACGGCTGGAACGAGGCAAAGATGCTGAAGGTTGTGGCAGAGCTGCGTGCATCTACCAAGGGGAATTTGGCGAGCACTCCCGACATCCGGTACTTCATCGCGGACGCGCTGGAGGACACGCACAATTGGGAGAGGCTGCTCGAGCCATTCAGGGACTTGCACGTCACCGTGGTCGTGCACAATGTGACTGGTGGAGAGAACGTCATGAGTGTAAGGTATGTACGTTTCCGTTTTCAATTACCGTCAAACCCGACCCTCAAGATGCTTACACCGATGCAACTCGGCCAGAATCAACGGGCACACTGAAGAATACCTCCTCCGCGTCGCGAACGGGACCGCTTTCTTCGCCCTGTTCCTCACACGCACCCTCTTGCCCAACCTCCGCCGCGCCGCACGCTCCGGACCCGTGCAGGTCCTCTTCGTCGGCTCCATCGCGAGCGAAGTCCCTCCTCTATTCCTGTCTTACTACGCCGCATCCAAAGCGTTCCTCAAGGTGCTCGCACGCGGCCTGGACGACGACGAGCTGTTCCTCAGCACCCTGAGCGGGGTGCGGTTCACCTACCTCATCGTGGGATCCGTGCATTCCGCCAACCACGCGGTCCCGATACCGTCAGGCTTCTGGGTGCCGACGAGTGCGAGATTCGCGCGGTCGCTCGTGGAGTCGATCGGATGTGGACGGAGGACGATGACGCCGTACGCGATCCATGCGGTCGCGCACTGGCTGAAGCAGTTGTGGGGGGAAAGAGCGGCAGACGAGGCCTCGGCGCGGTACATGCAGAAAATGATGGCGCAGGCGGTGAAGGGAAAGTAATAGGCGGAGCCGTTGGACGGAAAGCGGGTCCGTTCTCAAATGTACTGGTTGCTGATCTGTATGTGGTTATGAGATAGGATACCGCACATTGATGCGCTTGGAGTGGTGAGAAATGAGTCTTCCTAAGCTCCCGTCGAACAATGAAGTATGGAATAGAGGAAGTCTATTTCGTGGTAGTGATACACTTTGCGTTTAGACCGAACAAGATCTCCCGAGTTCACCTGAGCGTATCAAGGACGGTATTGAGCTGAATATACCAACTTACCAATGACTGAACTTGGCAAAAAAAGTTGCAACGAAAGGTTGTGTAAGCGAAGTACACAGAAGCGGAGTAAGGACAAGCCTTGGGCAACGTCAAAGAATAGAACAGTAGAGACACTAACCGCAGATCCTTATGTTCACGAGACACTCGTTTGAAGTAGGTCGATTAGCTTCGATAGTGAATCGTCTTCCTGCACTCCAGGCGACAGCTGCTCTAATCACCATGTTACGTCAGTGTGCAGCCCTATCGCCTATATGCAACCAGCTGCCGACATACCTAATCCATTATAATCATGCCACCGCAAGAGCCACTCCCAGTCCGCGCAGCTAAAGTCCTCCTTGGTCCTGAATGCGATCTTCTCGGCCGACCAGCACGGGCCAAATATCGGGCGTGCGGCGTTGTTGTTCGGGTCCCCGTCCCTGTTGCCCGGGTCTCGCACGATTGGTTGCATGTAAAGCCCGTACCCGTAGAGCTCTAGCGAGCTGGGCAACTCCTCGATGGGAAGCTCCCTGAGCCTGAAGTCGGTAGGAGGTTCGGCATCATCATTAACGTCCTCAAAGATGTGCAGATAGCGCAAAGATGTGAGCGACCTGAACTATAAGCGCGGGAGACGGAGTATATGTCATGTCAGCACATCGGAGCCGTCCCAACGCTTTATCGGAGGGGTTCAGGGAGGACGTACCAGTTCAAGCCACCCCGCTCGATAAGGAATACGAGTCTCCGGATCGTCCTCCAGCAAGAGGTGTCCTACCCGGAGAGCGGTGAGGCGTGAGGGGATAACACGTTTGAAGAAAGCCATATCGTTGGGCAACCAGTCGCATCGCAGGAAATTGAACCCGAGCACCTCGAGCGCAGGCAGCTCGGGTAGCAGCTCGAGGAACATGTCCTCTTCTCGGTTGTCTCCATCAAATGCAACGTCAAGCATGCGGAGGCGCGTTTTGCCCTTGAGGAACTCGCAGAAGGCTTCAGCTTGCTCGAAGGTAGCAGCGTTGGCCCCTATATACTTGAATGCGATAAGGTTGGAGAGGGCGTTCGGGTGTGAGTTGAGCGCAGCGAAGATCTCATCCGGGTTGGCCAAATAGCATGGGACCACGGTGAGCGACGTGAGCGCGACACAGTAGCGCAAAACGTTAGCAAAGCCCGCGAACGATACAATAGAAATCAGCTCAAGCTCTTGGAGCCCGCTGAATGATTCACGTCTCCAGACGACGTCGTCAGAGATAGAAAGATGGGTAAGTCCACTGGTTTTGACATCGAATAGGCGATCAATAACTTGGGGGAGCGCGTAGTGGCCAGGTCCAGTGCTATATGCCTGTCGGACAAGTGAGAGGGATTGGAGGGATGGGAAGCGGTATATTTGTGGAAGTAAGGTGTGCATATGTTCCAGCATCCTGAAGAACGGTAATCAGAGAAGATCAATAAGGAGGCCAGAGCCTCTTACGGTATATGTATCTCGGTCAAGCTAGTCAAGGATCTTGTTCCAAGGGCCTCGAATATGGCGGACGAGGGTTTCGGGTACAAGCCACACCAGCGAAACACGCGAAGTTTCGGGAGCCTTTCGAGTGCTGTGATGAGATGGTCTTTTCCTAATAAACAGGTCCATGAGCATGGACTTGCGGAAATAAGGGTTGCACGCACGCCGTTCGAAGCTATTCTCATCCACCTTCTCCTGCACCTCACTACTACCAAAAGCCCAAGCACATGCATGGATAGTGAACTCTGTAACCACTCTGGCAAAATCGGGGCGGGAAGTGATGGCTCGCAGGATATCGAAAGTGTTACGGTTTCGCCGTGCCACGCGTTCGTGTTCGAATCTTTCCGGAAGGCCCCTCTCCCTAGCAGATGGTCCAGCGGGGTCTCCATATCCACAAACCAAAGACGACTCTAACATGAGAAAACACGTATGGGAAGGCGATATCATGATGTAGTTTGGAAACAGAAAGGCAGGATCTCTGATCGCGGTGCTGAAGTAAGTCGATAACGAGGCCCCATATTTCCGGTGGGAGACGGAGCGATGGCATGTTTGAGAATGCCAGTAGCTTGGAGCTTCCAATCGTTGGTGTGTGGGGTCCTGACAACGTCCAGGGACCAGCAAGCACTAAGAGGTGGATGTTCGGAACATGCAGCTGGGCATCCATGTTAGCACTCCGTCGTGGTGGTGATCGATTTGTCGGGGTACGCCGTGAGAAAACCATAAGCGCCGCGCAGTACAGGAGGCTCGACTCGCCGCTACTCCTCCGAGTCCTCCTCCGTTGCGCTTCATGTTTGTACTACGGACCCTCTACACTAAAACTCTTGATTCTCGATAACCCCCACTATGGAAAAGCAACTGCCTACGGAGCTCTGGTATCGCATCATCCAATTCTTGTCGACCAAGGACCAGAAGGCGTGCTTGTCGGTCTCCAAGATGCACCATGACATCGCTACAAAATACGTCTTCTCACACATCATTGTCACCCTTGGGCTCTGGAGGAGAGACGACGAAATGGAGTCCATGTGGGATATCAATCTCGCTCCGACTGCCGTCCAAGTCATGGAGGCGAAGAGAGTGGCTCGCGTCAACTATACGCTCCTCCGCCATATCATGCGAACACCGGACTTCGCTCGCAATGTCAAAAAGCTCACCATCCGTGCCTATTCTCTATTTGAAGACGTTCCTATGGTGTATGAGATTGGTGAGTGTCTGACTTGTATGTCGATATGAGCTCGAAAGCGCATTGGACATCGTTCAAGTACCCGAAACCCGTGAAGTTTACGGCGAATGTTCTGTGCGAAATGGGTTGCATGTACCTATACCTATCACCATGCCATGCGGTCTCCAGTTCGAGACTGATGATCCTTCTTTAGGTACCCTAGTTGACGCCATTGAAGCCTTGCATAACCTCACGGCGTTCGCCTGGTATGGCCCACTCCCGATAACTCCGTCAGAGGTCATGGATGCTCTTCGACGGTCATCCGGACAGAAGGTAGTCGATATTCTGCTCCAGTGAGTCGCTATTAATGTTGAACCTCGTATGGCTGACAACATGCGTAGCCCTGAAATTCCGGAGGATGTGTGCCTCCCGTCCTTCATCCAGCTCGAGTCTCTTGTATTCACGCACAGGTTCATGGACCTATGGCCCCCTATGCATTCCCACGACATCCCATACCACGATACCGTGCGCGCGGCCATAGCTGCTAACTCTGCTACCCTGCGCCGTCTCGACGTCTTTGGTGAAGTCTTATGGGGGTGTCCTCCTTCATCATTCTCCAACCTCCTCGAGCTCGCTATTGTGTTCCCGAACTCGCTTGACGGCCTCGGTCCTGTCTTCGAGCACTGCCGCGCGCTGGTGGGCTTCACGCTGTGCACGGAGAACGAGGGCACTGAGCTTGCCGACGTGGTAAAAGCCTACCCCGAAGCGTTCCCGAACCTCACGTCATTCAAGCTCCTTTCCGTGTTCGACCTCTTGCACGAGGTTGTTGAAGAAGTCGCGAAGTTTCTCAGGAAGAAGAAGCTCCTGCGCCGAGTGGACGTCCTGACTCGGACAGAAGTCAGTACGGGTGAAGCTCTCGCGGATCTGGCGATCCTCAAGATCCTGCCGGAGCTCCCTCGCTTGGAGGTGCTTGGGCTCGACATTCGGCCGGCGAAGCTCACGGCCGCGCACGTCAAGCTCCTGCAACAGTACGTCCCCAGTCAGGTCACGGCGCTCTTCCTGCTCTTTCAATCCGACTCGTCCGATGCGAAAGTGAAGGATTGGCGGGATTTCGTGAGTCGCTGTAGCCTTGCATCTTCACGCACAGCCCGGAGCAGCTAACTGGCCTAGTAGTTCTCGAAGCACGACGCGCTGCGGTACCTGCACATCGCGACGCGCACGCCCCTGACGCGCTCGCTCGGAAACGCGATCTTCAAGCGGCCACCGCCCGCGCTAGAGCTTCTCGGGTACAACAACGGCATGCGGTGGGTGGCGCACAACCCTACGGCGTACTCGGATTTCTGGCCGCAGGCGAAGATATACTTCCGCACCGTCGAGGACTACCGCGGGTGCGAGGACTGGGAGTGGCTGTTGCGCCACCACGGGCAGGACGATGACGATTGCGACATCTGTGAGTGGCCCTGTCGTGTTTGCAAGACTGTCCGTGCATGTGGCTGACAAGGGGTAGGGTCAATGAGCCCACCGGATGCATGGAAGCGCATGGATGCTGAGGCGGTTTGAGGGCTTTACTTCGCGTTATTGACAATGTATGCTTCCCGAACCGCAATCGGCTAGCGTTGACTGACTTGGAGGTTTTCCCACTCACTATGCTTCGGCAGTTTAATAGCGACAACTAAACGCGAGAAATAAGATGCCATAGTGCCATCGTGATACTGGGTTTCTCCCACAGCGATCGTCGATACCGATGGCTTGCTGCAGATGGCGGCCGGAGGTGCATGTTTAAAACACTCACCTGGTAGTGCTTGCTCGACGCCTGCGGCGCCCCACTCACCGTCAAGTTGAAGCTCGCTGAGTATCTTATTACAGTGGACGATGTCATCCCTCCCACCGGAAATTTGGGGCCTCGTGATCGACTTGCTCCCGCACCACGACCAGAGAGCTTGCCTCTTCCTTTCCAAACTCCATCATGATTTCGCCTTCCCAAACGTGTTCTCTCATGTTACGGTAACGTTCGGCCTGTGGATATGGAGGCCGTGGACTACTCTTCCTCAGCGCATCCGCCCCTCGAGTGGCGAACAAGAACACATGGTACGGCGAAAGGACATCACCTTGGACATCCTACAAGCCATCTCGTCGCGCCCCGAGTTCGCCAAGGTGATTACGGAATTCACCGTTCATGCCTGTACTTGGGCAAATAGCGAGAACGGCGTTGAGCTGGGTGCGTGCGCCTCCTATCCCCACAAGTCTATGCTCATCGAAGCTATCTATTTGGTAGAACGCCTAATTGCAGCACTCGAGGTGCTCTCCAACCTCAAGGTATTTCGCTGGTATGGCCTGTGTCCGATGCCATCAACCGCGATATTCGAGGCTTTTGGGGTGGGATCGCTTGCAACCTTGACTGAGATACGGATACCGTAAGTATCCCACCGCCTCCCTTTTGATCTTCTCTGATTCCATTCCTCAGGATGCTGGAAGACGTGGACGCTGTTTTTCCACAACTATACCGCTTTCTGTCGCTCCGATCGCTCTCCGTGATCCGACAGGGAACCATTGCTGGACATGGCTGCAACACAGACGGCGAAGTCTTCGGCAGCCTACTCGATATCAAAACCAGCATGCTGACTCGTCTGTCTGTCTCTGGCGACGTCATCTCGAGGCGCGAGTCGTTCAGCGGGCTCGACGAGCTCGAGCTAATTTTCCCTATATCGCTCCGACTCGTGGGCTTCGACGAAATCCTGCGCCACTGCACCGCTCTAACGTCGCTCACCATACTTCCAACCGATTTGACCGATCCCGACGAGATCTTCCCCGCACTCGGCGCGCAGCCCCACGCCCTCCCGAACCTGACCGCTTTCAAGTATCTCAAGCCTATGGATGCCGATCCTCCAACTACTCCCCAGCACGTTGCGGCTCTCTGCGAGTTCCTGAAATGCAAGAGGCATCTGCGCCGGCTCGACGTTGTACTTCAAGGGGAGGACCGCGAAGAGGATCCGTTCTTCGAGCTCCTGCGGGAGCTTCCTGCGCTCGAGGTGCTCGGCTTCGACTTCATGCGAGGCGGCTGGCTGCCCAACGATGATATCGCCTTCTTCCAGCGCGTTGTCCCTGCCCGGCTCTCTGCTCTTCGTGTTGGACAGTTCGCAATTGTACACGATCCGGCCCTTTGTGCGTCATATAGGGCGGAATGGCTGGTACGTCCCAGCCGGCCCAGCGACAAAGTGTTGGCATAACTGACGTACTCTTCATCTCATCATGGGTGTGTGCATAGTTCAAATCGCTCACGTCCTTGCGCTATCTTCACATCCTCAAGAACTTTATCGCGCTGCCTGAAACGAATACCGCGCTCAGACTCCGGCAGCTGCCCATCGAGGAGCTGCCTGGATCACTGGAACTCTACGGGTACGGGCTGTATATGTTCCCAGTTGTGCGGGAGCCCAGGGACAACAGTGTCAGTGCATACGCGGACTCGAACAACAGCGCGACCCGCGCGGCCTTTGGACCCTGCTGGCCAGTCGAGAAAGTCGCATTCAGGACAAAGGAGGATTTCGGGTGCGAGGACTGGGAATGGCTGCTGAGGTGGCATGATTATACCGGACTGGGTACGTACGTCTGCAGCCGGTTGAGTGTAGGCGATGGAATGACTGAGGTGGTGTGGCGGGTAGATATGTTGCGGCCCGGCGTGCTGCCGAATGGACCACCGTTGCGGTTGAGCCCAAACATCCCGTTGCCCGCGACCAGTT